>JZKD02S1975177.1:47822-63485 GCA_000966675.3 Picea glauca | reverse complement strand
CGATACCATTTGTCCAGGACAAACCTGGGATGTCCTACGTTGCGGATGGGTCGATTGGTTCCATGACACACAACAACCCTTACCTCCAACCGTCACCTACTTATGGTGCAATTCAATATCCACAACCATATGAAGGGAATTTGTATTACCGTCCCCCCACTCACCAACAGTCATGTCCTTTTGTTCTCCCTCAGTTGTTGGGGGGACCCCTATCGGCTCTCAATCAAGTGTGGCTCCACCCCCAACCCCTACATGTGACCATAATAGTTGTGGAGGTACTTCAACTTCCTATACACCATATGGATCGTGTCCACAAAAAAATCCATATTTCGCATTTCCCGGTCCTCCCTAGTCGGTTTCTCCCCCACTAGGACAACCACATGATGGTGTTAATTTTGTTCATCCCTCTCCCATTCAACAACTCCATGATTTTGAACATTTGAATACAGAAAATCCAACCCATCATCCTAATAATTCCAAAAAGAAAGGAAAAAACCTAAACAATAAAAACCAGGGACCCGTAGGAAATAACCCCCAACAAAACCATCCCGTTGGGGGAAACCAAAACTCCCAAGTGGGCAACAACAAAAATTTCATAAATAACTTCCCTTGTGCTCTATGTGGTGAGTACATACATTATACTCACCATTGACCCAAAATTTTTGACTTCAAAGAGATGAAAGAATCCATGAACATGCAACGTCCTCCAACATCACCTTCCCCTCAACATGCCCCACAACATTATTTGCAACCACCACCTCTGGATGTTTTGAAAAACCCTATTCCATAACAAGGTGTGATGAATACCCAATAGGAGATAATCCCGACCCCACTATAAATGGGCTAGTATCAAAACCCAGGTCCACTTCAACTCGAAAATCCAGTCAATCACAGTATCCTTCTTACCAGCAAAGAAGAGATCCTTCTACAAACACACAACCATCAATATGGCATGCCTCCTGAATCTATCCCAACCACCTCAAAAATAGCTCCAGCTACAACATGAAAACAATTGATGATTCCATGCCCTAACACTGAACCAAACCCTCTTTTACCTCGCATGTCGTTACGATGAAATGTACATAACCCTCATACTAGGGAAGCCCATAATTATAGTCTGGTCGACAACTTAGCACAGTCTCCTACAACCATGTTTTTATTGGAGGTCCTCCAAACTTGTCCAAATTAGTAGAAATCCTTGCTTTACGCCTTGGGGACAGTCGACCCAGCTGATACTAGACTCATCGCCTTTGATCTAGATAGAGGAGAACCATGCCTCCTTTCCCTGGTAGCTTTTTAGATACCAGTTAAGATATGGAATATCATAGTTCATCGATGCATCATCAATGAAGGTACATCCACATGCATCATGTCCAAAGTAGTATGGAAAAAACTTGGCTCACCTAAGCTAGTACCATCTTCCATCACCCTATGAGCTTATGATGGTCAACCATCATCCCCTAAAGGGTTCTTTCAAAATGTCCCTGTAGAACTTGGAGGCAAAACCATCCTTATCGACATTGAAGTTATCGATGCCCTACTTGATTACAATATCTTGTTCGGATGTTGCTACATGTATGATATGAAGGTGGTAGCCTCTTTTGTGTTTCAAACGATGATGTTCCCCCACAACGGGAAAATCATCACCATCGACCTACTTACACATTACGAGCCTAATCATTCTTCCAACATTGATAACATTCTCCCCCTTGTCTGCACTATCTCATATGCTTTCTTAGTCATCGACATGGGCCCTATAATATTCAAAGACCCATCCTTGTTGGGGGAATATCATGGAGCACCACCTCTCCTACACCCTGCTATTTTAGCACAAGTGTGTGTAGTTCCTCAAACAGAACAAATACCAGACACAATACTCCTCTCACTGAGACACCTCCCCACATTGAAGTTCCACTAGTCGAAGAGATATTACCTTAGGAATTCCCTGAGAACCCCACTGCACCACTTATCCATTATTTTATCCCTTCCAAGGGTAGATAATGGTTTGGGAGATAGTCCCTCAAGCCATTACCTGAATTTCCTTTTTCTACCCCCCACCTAGAGTCCAAGCATTCCATGTCGCTGCTACTCTCACCCTTCCAAACATGGTTATTTCCATCCATGTATGGTATCTCCATCCACCCATGATGGTCCCTACACCATCTCTCCCTCCTCATACAAAGAGATTACTGATGCAGATCCCAGTACAAGCTCCTTACACAACACCCCTGCCCCCGACTAGAAGCAACACCACCACCACTGGGGGTAGACAGAAGAAGAATAAGCCCACATATCCACTTTCTCCCTGAGCTCAACCTCCTAGTGCACTATGCGAAAGAGAAGAACACCCCACTAATAAATGTCCTACTCTTCCCAAGTTACACAATATGCTCCATCTCCCTAGAGAAACCACATTTCTTGCCACTCCATCAGGTACATCCATTGCTACTACAGATTCCTCCACCGCATGCAATAAAGGGTTGCAAACCAAATTTTCTTATGCCATCTATTCAGAATATGGTCACTACACTCATAATTTCCTAGCTATACCTCAATTTCTCCAAATGTTAGTCGCAGTACGCCAAACATCTCGGCCATAACCCTCTCATCCACTCCCTATTGATGCTCACATTACTAAAATTCATTATATCTCTTCATCGGTCCCCGAGTGGATGAGATGTCCTTGTTCTCTCTGTGACTCACTTGCTCATTTCACATACCAGTTTCCTTTGATTGTTGAATACCGAGGTCATCACTCAACCCATATTCAACCTCATCTGATCACCTCACCACTCGTCATGCAAGCTACTCCCCTCATCCATTCGCCAGATCTGTCAATGTCTCCTCCCTTGAACCCGAGTCACTTCCTTTCCCTCCATGGTTCACATTTTGACTATAAGAGGATATTCCCCCGAATCCTCCCAATTCTCCAGAAAATTTCCCACAGGAGATCTTTCCCCCCACAACAGTTTATCACCAACAGTGTCTTGACATTTGGTTTATGTCCAACAAAACATCGCACCCTGTACACAATACCGCTTCTACGTCCTCATCCCGTGAAGCCAATGCTACTTATCCATTGACATTTCTCCCTACCATCCCCCAATATCCTCTATATTCTCACATTTTTCATTGCGACAAAGATATCTTGGAGGAACTAACTACTCCTGATTTCCCTTGGAATGTGCTCCATCACCGAGCACTTTTCCTTCCATAAGAGGTCTTTCACCCTCCTATCCAAGCCTCCATATGTGTAATCAAAACCAAGGATTTTATTCCTTGAGGACATATAGACTGGTTCAACAAACCTATCCCTTCCCCAAATTCTTTTGAAGAAGCCAACATGACCAATATCTTCCTCACTGTCAAAATTGACATTTCCATTAAATCGGGAATCATAGAAGAAATCACCAGTGGAGCTGCATGCTCCCTGAATAACTCACTACTTACAAAGCTCTCTTTCAGGAATACTGGGATATATTTTCCTAGTCATTTACGAATATGCCTGGCCTCGATCCTTCTATCATCGAACATCGATTCAACACATCGCCTTATGTCACCCTAGTTCGTCAAAATCAACGCCCCCTTCACCCATCCAAAGTTGCAGCTATTAAAGACAAAATTGACAAGTTACACGTTGCTGGTTTCATTTACCCCAATGTGTACACTTCATGGGTCTCCAACCCTGTCTCTGTTAACAAAAAATAGGGCACTATTTGCGTATGCAAAAACTTTCACGATCTCAAACACACTTGTCCCAAAGACAACTTCCCAACCTCTTTCATCAACCAAATAATTGATGATTGTTTTGGCCACGAAAAAGTTTCATTTATGGATGGGTTCTTCGGCTACAACCAAATTCAAATCCATCCAATAGATCAGTACAAAACCGCTTTTACTACCCTTTGGGGTACCTTTTCTTATCGCTTCATGCCTTTTGGAATAAAAAATGCCAGTGCTACATTTCAACGGGCCATGATCTATGTTTTTCATGATATTTCTCGCATCATCCTTGTTTATTTAGACGACCTCAATGCTCGATCAAAAAAGTTAACCCAACATTTAGATGACTTACGTATCATTTTCCAACGATGTCACCAATATAATATCTTCTTAAACCCCCTCAATTTTGTATTTTACGTCACTATCGGGCACCTCCTTGGGTTCATTGTCTCCCAACATGGCATCACTATGGACACCCTCAAGGTCCAAGCTATCACACAAATTCTACCACCATGGAATTTACGCCAACTGCAGAGCTTGCAAGGAAAAGTCAACTTTTTACGTCGCTTTGTCCTAGACTACACCACTCGCGCGCATGGTTTTCTCCACCTATTGCGACATGATATCCCATTGTTATAAACCTAATTTGCACCAGACATTCTTACCTGGCATCAAGCCATCTCATATTCCTTCTTTGCCAAGCCAGTACTAAACAACTCTTCTTAAAAACACCCCTTTTAAAGGCCCACGTACCCTGCTCCACTACAACCCACATGTACACGCTAGCTGGCCCATTACAACCCATGTGTACCTACAAAAGCACGAAAAATGGAAAGTTGTTGATGGAACACACAGTTTTGGGTAAGTTAGCTAAACCTTTCGACCATGCATGGACAGTCACTCGACTAAATACCTAGCTCCTTCTATCGTATAAAAGAAGGGTTTGGGTTCCATTTGAAAGAAGGAAAATCATAGAAAAGAAACTCTACCCGAATTCGTATTCCCCTTTGCCCAAGATTCTACACCCATTTTGTGATTTCAATGAAGAAGAGAAGCAAGTGTGTTAGTAGTTAGTGCACAGTAAAAGAGGATCCTAGTACCAGATTCGTGGACCAGTGGCTAACTTCATCATTGTAATTTTCTTTAGTGAAGTTAATAATAAAGAAGTACTTTTCCCATCCCACCATATGAGGTTTTCATTGTTTATTTCGTACATGTTGATTAAATCTCTAACCAATTAATCCATAGATCAAATGCATGTGGAGTTATTTGTTTATCTTTTGTGAATGCAGGTTAGCCTTGGGAGGAGAGTTGTAGTCAAAGAGCGACCAATCATGAAGAGGGATCGATATCAAACATTGGAAATAAGGTATGTTCACTTGATCTTCTTAACCATGTATTTTCTTAAGAATAATGGGGATTAGGTCTGGGATGATGGTAAAAAGTAGGAATCTTTAGGTCTTTTCTGCATGCATGATAAAACCATAAGTGCTAGTCTGTAGGGGGATTTCCCACTCACAACAGAATTGGAAACCATACTGGGGATCTCTAGGGTTTTCCGGGAATATTTTTTTTGGGGGTATTTTTAAAAATTGGTTTTATTCCTTATTTTTAAAGTTTCTACAAAATTCTGAGCTAGCAGGGATTTTGGTATTCCATATCATTTCTCCCTATTTTCTTTGCTTAGCTACATTTTCTTCATGGGATTTAGAGAGGTACACGTGGCCTGTATAAGGCCTACATGCGCTCAACCTTCACACAGCCCACGTGGACACGCTAGCTGATGAAGTGACAGTAGCGTGGTTAACTTCATACTTTTTTTATTAAAGATGCAGTCATCCTCTCCCCTGTCATAAGTGATCCTTCTCAGGGGTTTTCTAAACCCATTCTGGTATCTATTTTTGTAGTTTGCATCTTAGGTACCACCTCAGATTGTTTTTGTTCTATGAAATTTTCCTTGAATTGTTTTTCTTTTCTGACAAAGTAAGTTTTTGAGTCTTCAATAGATCCTAGTTCTTAATACTAGTAGTCTCTGCCAGTGTTTGATTGCTTATATTTTAATTTTTGAAGAGTTGCAGAGGTACACATGACCTGCATAAGGTCTGCATGCGTGTACATGCACCCTGACCTTTTACAGCTCGCATGCACACGCTAGCTATTGAACTGTCAGCTGCGTGCCTGTTGAGAAAATTTTTGTTTAAGGAGAGGCAATCATCCTTTTCCTTGTCAAAAGTTATACCTCTCAGGATTATTGGTCTCTGTCATAGCAGTTGACAACTTAGGTATGATTACAACATAGCTTGATTTTTCATTAAAAGATTTCTTCCGTTTCTTAGTTTTTTTAACTTATTTTTAGCTTGAAATTTTGAGAAAAATAAGTTGCATTTTAAGAAAAAAAATCCCCCTCATGGCTAGGGGGGGGCCATGAATCATGCATTCATCAATTTCTTTTAGAATATTTTGTTATTTTTACTTTGATTGGAAGAAAATAAAAAAAAAAAACTTAGTTTGTTAGATCTCTTTCTTTCCTGGCATTTTCTTTGCATTGTTATTTGAAAAAGAAAAATAAATTAACATAGTGTTGTGTTTTCTTCTCATCTTAAAAGCATTTCAAAAGAAAAATAAAAAAAAGATAATGATTCTTTGCTAGTGTTATTATCATTTCTTTTTTCTGCAAGAGTCTTAACAACATCAGTTTCACTACCATACCTTTTTTGAGTAAATCAAGCCTTAAAAATAACGCTAATTAAAAATAACTAGACTTTTATGTTTGTAGGGTCCATCAACTAGTTTAGGGTTAGGGCCTTGAATTAGGTTGGAGAGGAAACTCTTCAAGGCCGTTAAAACAAACATACGAGTCTGTGCTAAGGAATGTAGAAGTCTAGTAACATGAAAATTATCTGGGACCCCCCTCTAACACAGAGGCTAAACACGAGGTCGTGTGCGGAAAGGTAGTGGAGATAACCCCTCCAAAGCCGGACCAAGCATAGTGGGGAATGCATATAAAGGACTTGTCTTGGGATTCTGTTGATAGCATTTTCCATGAAGCTTCATGGGTCTCAAATCCATTCGAGGTCCTCAGTCATCTTCCAGAACACTTTCTTTCGATACCCTTGATAGGTTTCGGGCTTGATACCCTGCTCATTGCGGTCCACCCAACTGTCGAGTGTACCCACCTGGTGATTGTTCACGAGCTGGCAACCTAGTTGCATTTATTTTAGGGAATTACATATATGATTGTGGGGGTATACCATAGTACCTAGGGAAAACATCGGGCCATGCTTTGTAGAGTATACCCGGAGGGTGCTTCTGTATTCGAGTTGCACTTGCACCAGTAAGTTGCTATAGCGTTGGTTGGTGTAATTGTTCTTCCAATTAATTGGTCGTTTGCTTGATTTTCCTTTAGGAACTTTTAGTGTGTGCTCTGTTCTCCCTAGTTTTTCATAGTGAGTTAGTCATTCATGGCTTTGGGTCTTTGACCTAGGGTGATAGACCACCCACTCCACCAGTTGAGAGGACTTTTCAGTCTTCCACTTAGAAACATGGAGCCGCCTCTTTATAGGCATTATTTTGATAACACTGGTTCTTCAGAGTCAGTGTGTGAGACTTTTATGGATTTGAACGATCCCGCAAGGGGAGAACCTCTGCATAAGATCTTCATGGATAAAGTTCCCAATGATACCAACCAAGGAACCCCTTTGCAAGGGGATTCTTGTGCTTTTCCTTTCTTTGGAAATGTTGGTGTCCCTTTGATGGCCACTTTGTACATTCCTGGGTTGAATGTGGGACTACCGGTTTGGTTGGGTACCATTCCAAATATCACTTGATGCTTCTCAGTTAAGAACCTTAAGTCATGGGCACCCTGTTGATGTTTCTTCATCAACAAAATCTTCTCCTCATCCTTCTCCCACCTCTGGTGAAAGTACAATCACTAGTAACCGAAAGTCTAAATGAAATAGAAAGAGGAAGAATAGGAAGAAGAAATCACCAACCTCTGCGAGTCATGTTGGATATAGGTCGACAACCTCTGCAAGTCACGTTGAATACCAACACCCAACCTCTACAAGTTATGTTGGGGGAAAGCACCCACCCTCTACAAGTCATGATGNCGATACCATTTGTCCAGGACAAACCTGGGATGTCCTACGTTGCGGATGGGTCGATTGGTTCCATGACACACAACAACCCTTACCTCCAACCGTCACCTACTTATGGTGCAATTCAATATCCACAACCATATGAAGGGAATTTGTATTACCGTCCCCCCACTCACCAACAGTCATGTCCTTTTGTTCTCCCTCAGTTGTTGGGGGGACCCCTATCGGCTCTCAATCAAGTGTGGCTCCACCCCCAACCCCTACATGTGACCATAATAGTTGTGGAGGTACTTCAACTTCCTATACACCATATGGATCGTGTCCACAAAAAAATCCATATTTCGCATTTCCCGGTCCTCCCTAGTCGGTTTCTCCCCCACTAGGACAACCACATGATGGTGTTAATTTTGTTCATCCCTCTCCCATTCAACAACTCCATGATTTTGAACATTTGAATACAGAAAATCCAACCCATCATCCTAATAATTCCAAAAAGAAAGGAAAAAACCTAAACAATAAAAACCAGGGACCCGTAGGAAATAACCCCCAACAAAACCATCCCGTTGGGGGAAACCAAAACTCCCAAGTGGGCAACAACAAAAATTTCATAAATAACTTCCCTTGTGCTCTATGTGGTGAGTACATACATTATACTCACCATTGACCCAAAATTTTTGACTTCAAAGAGATGAAAGAATCCATGAACATGCAACGTCCTCCAACATCACCTTCCCCTCAACATGCCCCACAACATTATTTGCAACCACCACCTCTGGATGTTTTGAAAAACCCTATTCCATAACAAGGTGTGATGAATACCCAATAGGAGATAATCCCGACCCCACTATAAATGGGCTAGTATCAAAACCCAGGTCCACTTCAACTCGAAAATCCAGTCAATCACAGTATCCTTCTTACCAGCAAAGAAGAGATCCTTCTACAAACACACAACCATCAATATGGCATGCCTCCTGAATCTATCCCAACCACCTCAAAAATAGCTCCAGCTACAACATGAAAACAATTGATGATTCCATGCCCTAACACTGAACCAAACCCTCTTTTACCTCGCATGTCGTTACGATGAAATGTACATAACCCTCATACTAGGGAAGCCCATAATTATAGTCTGGTCGACAACTTAGCACAGTCTCCTACAACCATGTTTTTATTGGAGGTCCTCCAAACTTGTCCAAATTAGTAGAAATCCTTGCTTTACGCCTTGGGGACAGTCGACCCAGCTGATACTAGACTCATCGCCTTTGATCTAGATAGAGGAGAACCATGCCTCCTTTCCCTGGTAGCTTTTTAGATACCAGTTAAGATATGGAATATCATAGTTCATCGATGCATCATCAATGAAGGTACATCCACATGCATCATGTCCAAAGTAGTATGGAAAAAACTTGGCTCACCTAAGCTAGTACCATCTTCCATCACCCTATGAGCTTATGATGGTCAACCATCATCCCCTAAAGGGTTCTTTCAAAATGTCCCTGTAGAACTTGGAGGCAAAACCATCCTTATCGACATTGAAGTTATCGATGCCCTACTTGATTACAATATCTTGTTCGGATGTTGCTACATGTATGATATGAAGGTGGTAGCCTCTTTTGTGTTTCAAACGATGATGTTCCCCCACAACGGGAAAATCATCACCATCGACCTACTTACACATTACGAGCCTAATCATTCTTCCAACATTGATAACATTCTCCCCCTTGTCTGCACTATCTCATATGCTTTCTTAGTCATCGACATGGGCCCTATAATATTCAAAGACCCATCCTTGTTGGGGGAATATCATGGAGCACCACCTCTCCTACACCCTGCTATTTTAGCACAAGTGTGTGTAGTTCCTCAAACAGAACAAATACCAGACACAATACTCCTCTCACTGAGACACCTCCCCACATTGAAGTTCCACTAGTCGAAGAGATATTACCTTAGGAATTCCCTGAGAACCCCACTGCACCACTTATCCATTATTTTATCCCTTCCAAGGGTAGATAATGGTTTGGGAGATAGTCCCTCAAGCCATTACCTGAATTTCCTTTTTCTACCCCCCACCTAGAGTCCAAGCATTCCATGTCGCTGCTACTCTCACCCTTCCAAACATGGTTATTTCCATCCATGTATGGTATCTCCATCCACCCATGATGGTCCCTACACCATCTCTCCCTCCTCATACAAAGAGATTACTGATGCAGATCCCAGTACAAGCTCCTTACACAACACCCCTGCCCCCGACTAGAAGCAACACCACCACCACTGGGGGTAGACAGAAGAAGAATAAGCCCACATATCCACTTTCTCCCTGAGCTCAACCTCCTAGTGCACTATGCGAAAGAGAAGAACACCCCACTAATAAATGTCCTACTCTTCCCAAGTTACACAATATGCTCCATCTCCCTAGAGAAACCACATTTCTTGCCACTCCATCAGGTACATCCATTGCTACTACAGATTCCTCCACCGCATGCAATAAAGGGTTGCAAACCAAATTTTCTTATGCCATCTATTCAGAATATGGTCACTACACTCATAATTTCCTAGCTATACCTCAATTTCTCCAAATGTTAGTCGCAGTACGCCAAACATCTCGGCCATAACCCTCTCATCCACTCCCTATTGATGCTCACATTACTAAAATTCATTATATCTCTTCATCGGTCCCCGAGTGGATGAGATGTCCTTGTTCTCTCTGTGACTCACTTGCTCATTTCACATACCAGTTTCCTTTGATTGTTGAATACCGAGGTCATCACTCAACCCATATTCAACCTCATCTGATCACCTCACCACTCGTCATGCAAGCTACTCCCCTCATCCATTCGCCAGATCTGTCAATGTCTCCTCCCTTGAACCCGAGTCACTTCCTTTCCCTCCATGGTTCACATTTTGACTATAAGAGGATATTCCCCCGAATCCTCCCAATTCTCCAGAAAATTTCCCACAGGAGATCTTTCCCCCCACAACAGTTTATCACCAACAGTGTCTTGACATTTGGTTTATGTCCAACAAAACATCGCACCCTGTACACAATACCGCTTCTACGTCCTCATCCCGTGAAGCCAATGCTACTTATCCATTGACATTTCTCCCTACCATCCCCCAATATCCTCTATATTCTCACATTTTTCATTGCGACAAAGATATCTTGGAGGAACTAACTACTCCTGATTTCCCTTGGAATGTGCTCCATCACCGAGCACTTTTCCTTCCATAAGAGGTCTTTCACCCTCCTATCCAAGCCTCCATATGTGTAATCAAAACCAAGGATTTTATTCCTTGAGGACATATAGACTGGTTCAACAAACCTATCCCTTCCCCAAATTCTTTTGAAGAAGCCAACATGACCAATATCTTCCTCACTGTCAAAATTGACATTTCCATTAAATCGGGAATCATAGAAGAAATCACCAGTGGAGCTGCATGCTCCCTGAATAACTCACTACTTACAAAGCTCTCTTTCAGGAATACTGGGATATATTTTCCTAGTCATTTACGAATATGCCTGGCCTCGATCCTTCTATCATCGAACATCGATTCAACACATCGCCTTATGTCACCCTAGTTCGTCAAAATCAACGCCCCCTTCACCCATCCAAAGTTGCAGCTATTAAAGACAAAATTGACAAGTTACACGTTGCTGGTTTCATTTACCCCAATGTGTACACTTCATGGGTCTCCAACCCTGTCTCTGTTAACAAAAAATAGGGCACTATTTGCGTATGCAAAAACTTTCACGATCTCAAACACACTTGTCCCAAAGACAACTTCCCAACCTCTTTCATCAACCAAATAATTGATGATTGTTTTGGCCACGAAAAAGTTTCATTTATGGATGGGTTCTTCGGCTACAACCAAATTCAAATCCATCCAATAGATCAGTACAAAACCGCTTTTACTACCCTTTGGGGTACCTTTTCTTATCGCTTCATGCCTTTTGGAATAAAAAATGCCAGTGCTACATTTCAACGGGCCATGATCTATGTTTTTCATGATATTTCTCGCATCATCCTTGTTTATTTAGACGACCTCAATGCTCGATCAAAAAAGTTAACCCAACATTTAGATGACTTACGTATCATTTTCCAACGATGTCACCAATATAATATCTTCTTAAACCCCCTCAATTTTGTATTTTACGTCACTATCGGGCACCTCCTTGGGTTCATTGTCTCCCAACATGGCATCACTATGGACACCCTCAAGGTCCAAGCTATCACACAAATTCTACCACCATGGAATTTACGCCAACTGCAGAGCTTGCAAGGAAAAGTCAACTTTTTACGTCGCTTTGTCCTAGACTACACCACTCGCGCGCATGGTTTTCTCCACCTATTGCGACATGATATCCCATTGTTATAAACCTAATTTGCACCAGACATTCTTACCTGGCATCAAGCCATCTCATATTCCTTCTTTGCCAAGCCAGTACTAAACAACTCTTCTTAAAAACACCCCTTTTAAAGGCCCACGTACCCTGCTCCACTACAACCCACATGTACACGCTAGCTGGCCCATTACAACCCATGTGTACCTACAAAAGCACGAAAAATGGAAAGTTGTTGATGGAACACACAGTTTTGGGTAAGTTAGCTAAACCTTTCGACCATGCATGGACAGTCACTCGACTAAATACCTAGCTCCTTCTATCGTATAAAAGAAGGGTTTGGGTTCCATTTGAAAGAAGGAAAATCATAGAAAAGAAACTCTACCCGAATTCGTATTCCCCTTTGCCCAAGATTCTACACCCATTTTGTGATTTCAATGAAGAAGAGAAGCAAGTGTGTTAGTAGTTAGTGCACAGTAAAAGAGGATCCTAGTACCAGATTCGTGGACCAGTGGCTAACTTCATCATTGTAATTTTCTTTAGTGAAGTTAATAATAAAGAAGTACTTTTCCCATCCCACCATATGAGGTTTTCATTGTTTATTTCGTACATGTTGATTAAATCTCTAACCAATTAATCCATAGATCAAATGCATGTGGAGTTATTTGTTTATCTTTTGTGAATGCAGGTTAGCCTTGGGAGGAGAGTTGTAGTCAAAGAGCGACCAATCATGAAGAGGGATCGATATCAAACATTGGAAATAAGGTATGTTCACTTGATCTTCTTAACCATGTATTTTCTTAAGAATAATGGGGATTAGGTCTGGGATGATGGTAAAAAGTAGGAATCTTTAGGTCTTTTCTGCATGCATGATAAAACCATAAGTGCTAGTCTGTAGGGGGATTTCCCACTCACAACAGAATTGGAAACCATACTGGGGATCTCTAGGGTTTTCCGGGAATATTTTTTTTGGGGGTATTTTTAAAAATTGGTTTTATTCCTTATTTTTAAAGTTTCTACAAAATTCTGAGCTAGCAGGGATTTTGGTATTCCATATCATTTCTCCCTATTTTCTTTGCTTAGCTACATTTTCTTCATGGGATTTAGAGAGGTACACGTGGCCTGTATAAGGCCTACATGCGCTCAACCTTCACACAGCCCACGTGGACACGCTAGCTGATGAAGTGACAGTAGCGTGGTTAACTTCATACTTTTTTTATTAAAGATGCAGTCATCCTCTCCCCTGTCATAAGTGATCCTTCTCAGGGGTTTTCTAAACCCATTCTGGTATCTATTTTTGTAGTTTGCATCTTAGGTACCACCTCAGATTGTTTTTGTTCTATGAAATTTTCCTTGAATTGTTTTTCTTTTCTGACAAAGTAAGTTTTTGAGTCTTCAATAGATCCTAGTTCTTAATACTAGTAGTCTCTGCCAGTGTTTGATTGCTTATATTTTAATTTTTGAAGAGTTGCAGAGGTACACATGACCTGCATAAGGTCTGCATGCGTGTACATGCACCCTGACCTTTTACAGCTCGCATGCACACGCTAGCTATTGAACTGTCAGCTGCGTGCCTGTTGAGAAAATTTTTGTTTAAGGAGAGGCAATCATCCTTTTCCTTGTCAAAAGTTATACCTCTCAGGATTATTGGTCTCTGTCATAGCAGTTGACAACTTAGGTATGATTACAACATAGCTTGATTTTTCATTAAAAGATTTCTTCCGTTTCTTAGTTTTTTTAACTTATTTTTAGCTTGAAATTTTGAGAAAAATAAGTTGCATTTTAAGAAAAAAAATCCCCCTCATGGCTAGGGGGGGGCCATGAATCATGCATTCATCAATTTCTTTTAGAATATTTTGTTATTTTTACTTTGATTGGAAGAAAATAAAAAAAAAAAACTTAGTTTGTTAGATCTCTTTCTTTCCTGGCATTTTCTTTGCATTGTTATTTGAAAAAGAAAAATAAATTAACATAGTGTTGTGTTTTCTTCTCATCTTAAAAGCATTTCAAAAGAAAAATAAAAAAAAGATAATCATTCTTTGCTAGTGTTATTATCATTTCTTTTTTCTGCAAGAGTCTTAACAACATCAGTTTCACTACCATACCTTTTTTGAGTAAATCAAGCCTTAAAAATAATGCTATTTAAAAATAACTAGACTTTTATGTTTGTAGGGTCCATCAACTAGTTTAGGGTTAGGGCCTTGAATTAGGTTGGAGAGGAAACTCTTCAAGGCCGTTAAAACAAACATACGAGTCAGTGCTAAGGAATGTAGAAGTCTAGTAACATGGAAATTATCTGGGACCCCCCTCTAACACAGGGGCTAAACACAAGGTCGTGTGCGGAAAGGTAGTGGAGATAACCCCTCCAAAGCTGGACCAAGCATAGTGGGGAATGCATATAGAGGACTTGTCTTGGGATTCTGTTGATAGCATTTTCCATGAAGCTTCATGGGTCTCAAATCCATTCGAGGTCCTCAGTCATCTTCCAGAACACTTTCTTTCGATACCCTTTATAGGTTTCGGGCTTGATACCCTGCTCATTGCGGTCCACCCAACTATCGAGTGTACCCACCTAGTGATTGTTCACGAGCTGGCAACCTAGTTGCCTTTATTTTAGGGAATTACATATATGATTGTGGGGGTATACCATAGTACCTAGGGAAAACATCGGGCCATGCTTTGTAGAGTATACTCGGAGGGTGCTTCTGTATTCGAGTTGCACTTGCACAAGTAAGTTGCTCTAGTGTTGGTTGGTGTAATTGTTCTTCCAATTAATTGGTCATTTGCTTGATTTTCCTTTAGGAACTTTTAGTGTGTGCTCTGTTCTCCCTAGTTTTCCATAGTGAGTTAGTCATTCATGGCTTTGGGTCTTTGACCTAGGGTGATAAACCACCCACTCCACCAGTTGAGAGGACTTTTCGGTCTTCCACTTAGAAACGTGGAGCCACCTCTTTATAGGCATTGTTTTGATAACACTGGTTCTTCAGAGTCAGTGTGTGAGACTTTTATGGATTTGAACGATCCCACAAGGGGAGAACCTCTGCATAAGATCTTCATGGATAAAGTTCCCAATGATACCAACCAAGGAACCCCTTTGCAAGGGGATTCTTGTGCTTTTCCTTTCTTTGGAAATGTTGGTGTCCCTTTGATGGCCACTTTGTACATTCCTGGGTTGAATGTGGGACTACCGGTTTGGTTGGGTACCATTCCAAATATCACTTGATGCTTCTCAGTTAAGAACCTTAAGTCATGGGCACCCTGTTGATGTTTCTTCATCAACAAAATCTTCTCCTCATCCTTCTCCCACCTCTGGTGAAAGTACAATCACTAGTAACCGAAAGTCTAAATGAAATAGAAAGAGGAAGAATAGGAAGAAGAAATCACCAACCTCTGCGAGTCATGTTGGATATAGGTCGACAACCTCTGCAAGTCACGTTGAATACCAACACCCAACCTCTACAAGTTATGTTGGGGGAAAGCACCCACCCTCTACAAGTCATGATG
>JZKD02S1975166.1:46281-56823 GCA_000966675.3 Picea glauca | reverse complement strand
AGGGGACCACTTTGGAGTTCATCCATATTTACTTCTTATTAACCATGAAAAAACAATAATGAGTCATATTTACATCAAACAATATTGGGTCCATTACCCAAACCTTTGTGCTATGTGGATTTCTTTAAGGGTTGACATCAATGACAACCAACCTTAATCAACACCTTCAACCGCTACGAGAGATTTCGCAGTGCCAAGAGTTTGCATCAACAATTAGTCTGTAGCACAATTACTGTTCACAACAAGATGAACCAGTCAGCAACACATTCTTTGAAAAAGGAAATGAATATAAGAAATGATAAAACCTTCTTTTGAAATCTACCCTTTGGAGATGTTTGATGAAGAGATGGCGTCGAAGACAAGAAAAACCAATTGCCACATTTCCAAAACATGATGGTATGCGATTTAGTGCATGAAGTACTTTCTTGGTTCATTGTGAAATTATAGGAGAGTTTGCAACACATTGATTTGACACATGAAATGAATCCCAAACAGTCATATGTGACACTAAAATCCTTTATACACCTTTTTTGGGACATAACACTTGATGACGATGACCTTTAAACTAAAATATATGACCAATACTTTCCATTTTTGCTAATGATGACAACCACCATCATGACACTAAGACCTTCCTAAATGGACTCTAACCATCTTTCATGACTTAAGAGATAATAAAAACATGATTTATTTGACATGAACATGACTCAAAACCTTGAGAACATGACCCTATGACTCAATCCTACAAGCTTAAACAAATGACTCATACAAAAAGGATTGACCACATGACTGACAAAGACTAATGGTCTCCTTCGGTGACTAAACTAACAACTTTTAAAAAACTTGAAATTTTTTGAATCCTAAACATCCTATGTTTTAACACTCCGTAGATGCTTATGGTCAAAGGAAATTCTACCGTCTCGTTGAAACCCTTTTGTGATCCCCCCCCCCATTCTTTTTCCTGCTTCTTTATTTCCTTTTCTTTTCCCCCTTCTATACTTTCCTTTTCCCGTTTTCTCTTTTCCCTTCTTGTTCCCTTTCTTGGTACTACCATAATTAGTCGATTTTCACCCATATATAAGTCCTCCCAACAATTAGAATGTTTTTGTGTCTTAGACTTTCGGACTTTTGGACTTTCAGACCTGCTGATCTACATGATGCACCTATAATCTCTCCACTTTTTGCCTGATACTTTCTAATACTTATCCATTTAATACTTTTAGACTTTTGGACTCACAGACCTTCGGACTTGTGTATCCACCTTTTCATACTAGTTGTCAACCATGATTCTCCATCGTTACTTGTGCCTTCACATTTTCAATGTCATCTTTATTGTTATCCCTACCGACCCAACTACCAAATTTATTGTTGAAGTGGGTGTTAATTAAATGATGTTATTACCGAGGCTAGTAATAATTATTTTGAGTTAATTTTTTCGTAAAAATAAATCTCACTCAAGTTCATTTTACTGTGCAAGTTCATATTTCAAGAAATCTAGCGAGCTCCGCTGGGACAACCATGAGAAAACAATCTTTCTACGGGGTTACTTTGAACCTATTTTCTAGGGAAGATCATAATTATCATTGGTCCCACTCCTACTGGTATTATTCAAAATGGTTGGATAGAGAAAATAACAAAGCGTGGACCTCAGGAATAGTTCTCGTGGGAGGTTTCCCAGAAGTATTTGAATGCAAGTATATTGTCACCTAGCGCTTCGATAATATTATTCAAAACAAAAGAGTCACCACGTTGCAAAATATTTATCCTATCTTGTTGGCACCTTCAATATTTAGAGAAATGATGAAATTGCCAAAGTCGAACCTGGTCTATAAAGGGGAGGAAGCTAGAAATTTCTTAAAAAGAAATAACAATGGAATAGAGCTTCTTCGAGAATATTTACATGGCCCTGCGTCAATGCCTGAGGACATATCCAAAATTCAGGTAAGTTCTTTAAAGAATCCTTATAAAGAAATTTCTTGGTTATTCACTCGAATTGTTGGCCAGGACTCTATAGAGACAATTCCCTGAATGAACTTACATATATTGCATTTCGTGGTTCATGAAAATGCTATCTTTGACTGTGCGAAGATAATTTCAAATGAAATCATTGCACAATTGACTAATTTCAAGTATGATAGAAGGTTTTATATGTCGTCCTATTTGATATTTTCTATAACATATTGTCATACTTTTGAGGGTTTAAACATTGCCTAGACAATCAAAATAAAGCTGGACCTTATGACCATGTGGTACCAAGCTCTATGGAGGCAGAGAGTCAACCATCATTTTTATGAGGTGTATTCATATTTTCTATCTAAATTCAAGAGACTGTTATTTGGGGATGACACTTTGTGGATATCATTGGAAGAAACAAATTTTCTGAAGGGAAGAGGAGTTCTGGAGAAACTGGAAGATTATAATGTCATCAAGGTTTACTGCTCTGTTGAAAAACCTATTTTCCTTCCCTATTATCTGATAAACTATTTATCATTGAGATATCCAGAAAACATAAATTATGGTTCCTTACGTTATCTGAAAAAAGGAAAAAGCAGTTAATACCTCTCTCATGGAAAGTTGGTGAAATTATTCTCCAGGGAATTTCCAAAATAGATGAATATGTTTCTTATTTTGAGAATTCTGACTTAAGCTTCGCGAAGGAAATCAAGGGTTTTGACCTGAATCACCTTTTTTATAATCATTTACTTTCACTTGGGCTCATCCCTGCACTTTTAAATCCAGTCATCAATAAAGATGAAGAAAATTACAGTCACAATCCTAGTAACCAAGAAGCCAATAGAGATTCTAAAGATATAGAAACTATCAAAATCACTACATAGCATCATAAAGAAAGAGGTAAACCCTCGAGTGATAAAAAATTCTAGTCACTAGCTGTCTCTAGAAGAAGTGCCTTGCCAAAGGAAAATCCTCATCCATGAATGTTCCACATGAGAAAAATGCATAGCAATAACTCTGGAGATGATGAAGAGAGGAATCCTCCTAAAGGGAACCTAGAGAATCCCCATAAACTAAAGGTCAAAATAAAAAGAACTAATTCATAGTAGGAAGGGGATGAAACACATGCTCTAGAAGATGACTTTTTGTTAGATAGCATGGATTTGGATGTAGATATTGAAAACATTACTTTCCCAGATGTAGAAGTATCAGCTCAAGAAAATGTACAGCTTGTCTCTGCACTCATGATCCAGGATGAAACATTTTTTGATGAGGAAACGTTTGTTGTACAAAATGCATCTTTTGATAAATAATCTAAGAAATTAGTTTTTGAGAGAACTACAAAGAGTAAGAGTGGGAAGCTATGGTCTACCATTGACACTCGAGATATTTTACCTTCCAAATTATAATCTATTCATAGAGTTACATGGGATGCACTTGATGTTTCAATTTCTCACATGGAAGAAGAGAATGCCCAATTGAAATAAATAATTAAAGAATTGGAGGAAACCCTCATGCCTCCACCTATTTTGGCTTCTCCTGTTGCTATGATTCATCCTAGAAAGGGTCTTCAAGAAAACCCAAAACCAAGTTCTAGGGTCAAAGGAATTTCCAGTTTAATCACTGCCACTCAACATTTCATTGAACAAAATATTAAGAAAAGAATGTCATTAATTGTAGAATTGTGGTATATGGCAAAGAGTTTTTATTCTTTTGGTTTAAGAATTCAAAATACCAAGGAATATTTAAACTTAGATTTGAAAAATGATGAAGGGTTCTACACAGACGAAGTTGTGATGTTTACAATGAAATTCTCGACAATGACAGAGAAAAAAAGAAAGCAAGAAAATATACCTTCTTCGAGCCACATAAAACAATTGAAATCCTTCTATGGAACGAATTAATGTATTAAAAAGTGTGCTAACTCAATTGAATGACTTATCAAGGAGGAGAAATGAAGCACATTTAAAAATCCTTGATTTGGATATCACTGGAACCACCATTGAAGTCCAAGACTGTAAATATCTCTCAAACTCTATTCTCATGACTCGACTACATTTTGAAGAGAAAATTAAAGAATTAAAAAGGACATCGGTTGAAAATTTTGATAACATGATGGAATTTACACATGATGACATTGACAACTGGCTTGTCGAGTACACAAACAAAAATGAAGATATTGAAAATATATTACAAAATTTATCTGTTGATCTTAGGGAAATTGAAAAGGAGTTGTTTAATGTTAAGATAAAACAAGAAGTAATTGTTGCTCCATTAAGGGACTTTTCCCAAGAATGGTTGAGTACTTCAATCGCCAAGATCTTCGAAATTCCAACAGAGGTAGTCATGACCGGTAATCAAACCACAACCAACAATAGTATAAAGGAAACAACATCAAGCAAATAAAAGGAGAGAGATACCATCATAGCAAGTCTAGATTGATCACATGTTTCTTTCTTTATCATTTTTCATCCAATTATTATTCTTCTTTGAATAGAAATGTATAACCAAATTCTGATAACTTTCTCTTTGTCTTATTTCCAGATCCCGTTGTTCGACACCCACCCACTTTATTCCTTCTATGTTTACCTTCTTGTATATGTTTTCTTTGTGGTCCGCAGGAGCCCCAATCCTAGTCCTTTGGAAAAATTTCAAAGCATTGTAACATACTTTATTATTTATAAGAAATCCTAGAGAACTAATTCGGGATCAGTTTTGACTGTATTTTATAACTCCGAGCTTTGAGTATAAAGTATTTGAAATTGATCTGTCATAATATTATTTTAAGATATACAATCAGTTACTCTATAAAAGTTCTCTTATGCATCCGAGCCATCTTCTTTTATTTTTGATGTGATCAGAAATCTTTATCTTCACTATGATGGATGTGAGGATTTTTATTTTTATTTTCTGAATGTGTGATGTGTGAGATTCCTAGTCCATTTCTTAGGAATTCTCTTTTATAAATATTTTTACTTTTTAGCATTTTAATCTTTCTTTGAGCTTAAAATATTGGACTATCTTAAAGGTCCTATATTATTTCTTGATCTGAAATTTATTAACAATATCATAAGCCACAGAGGAGTACCACCTCTCTAAAAACGCAGGAGGATTCATATCCTCGTGAGGTTGTCATTTCGATCTTGAGGGATTCAAGCGTCAACATTTTTAGCAACCATACTCGGGACATATTTAAAGATTCAATATCTGGTTCTAGATTATAAAATTATATGACTTTGCCTTAGTCCAACCAACTTTGATTAGATATCAAAATGAATAATAAATGAAGTATTCTTCATCAGTTATATAATATTGTGATAACAACTGGTCAAGTGAGAGAAGAACTAGAAAGATCCTAGGAGACATTAGTTCAAGAAGAATAAAGAGAAATTCTACGAAGACAAATAAGAGATGAAAGAAAATACCAGAGAAACGAAAGACGAGCTCAAGAGAAAGGCAGGAATTGAAGCTAAACAAATACAAAGGACCAATCACTAGACGCAAAAGAAAGAAGTTGCACACCTTATAATTTGAAAAGCATAGTCCTGAAGAAAAGAAGGAACATCTAGACATGGCTGATAGAGAATAAATATGAGAAGAACCGCATGAATAAAGACGAGAGTAAATAAATGAAGAAAGATGAGAAGAAAGACGAGAAGAAAGGAGACATGAAGATAGGCAAATATTCAGAAATTTGAGAAGAATACGAGACTCTCTGCTCGACCTGCGAGGTGAACAACACGAGTTACCTCTTCTTCCTAAAGGAACTTTGAAGATATTTTCCAAAGATGGAACTATTGATGCTAAGAGGCATATTGATTTGTTTTTGGATGTTTGTGATTTCCATCTTGTTGAACATGATGACGTAATGGTAAGGTTGTTTCTCCAAACCTTATCGGGGAAAGCTTAAGAATGATATATAAAATTTCCCACTAGATCGATTGGTTCATTTGATGATCTCGAAGCTATGTTCCTAAATATTTTTGCTCCCACATTCATGTATCATACTATTCTCACTAATTTTACTCAGAGTTGTTTAAAGAAAAATGAAAGGATAAGAGACTTTAATCTCAGATTCAATAAAAACTGAACAAGATCCCTGAAGATAAAAGGCCAAATGATCCGGTAATACTTGGTTGCTATAATAATGTTATGCTACGGAAATGGAGGAAATCATGATTGAAACGAGTGTTGACCCTAATATTATTCTCGAAAAAGTACAAAGGCAGATGGGTAATGTAAATATTGATGATCAAGGAGCATCTAGTTCAAAAATGAACAAAGAGAAAAGGACATGACCAAGTCAAAATCAGACTATTGGTGGAGGATTTTTCAAGGGAACTATACCAGATGTGGAAATAGACCCTGTTGCAGTCCAAAAGACTAAGCAAAGGATCGAGATTGCACAAATGAATAGAACCATTAGACAAACGAAAAATGAAATAACAGGATTGAGAAGGAATGATAATTATATACCCAATCCAAGGATGTCAGTCCCATAACAAAGAAGGAACCCTCATCAAGAGAAAAGAGTGAGGTTTGAAAATGTTGATAATCAACAAAGAAAGAGGGTCCCCATACAACCAATTCCAAATGCAATAGTTTTTTATGAACCATACAATGAACAAGTAGTTGAAGAAAACAATGATTATTTACCAAAAGAAATTTTTGAACATGTACATATAGATGAGTGAGAGACGTCCATGTATATATTTGAAGAAGGCGAAGATGATCCTGTCTCGCAAGAAAACGTTGCCCAAACACAGGAATTTGTAAATAAGTCCAAAAGTAAAGAAAATTCTGAAAAAAGACAAATAAAAAGAGAAAGAGAAAGAGAATGAGAAAGAGAGTAACAAAAGTGTGATAATAAACATTGGAGTTAAGAATAAACATCAGATGCCAAAACCCCTTCAGATGATATATAATTTTGTTGATGATATAAGTAAGTTGAGGATTACTCTCCCTTTCACAGAAGTGGTAAATATTCCCCAACATAGGGAAAATATTTTGAAGTTGTTGGACGAGTCAGCGAGAAGAATCGAAGTAGTTGTCGTGAACCCAAAGCAAATTCAAAACACAATAGCAATAAATTTGAGAGGAAAAGTCCCACCCTTTCATATTTTGATAGAAAACCATGATGTTGCACTCCATAATTTTCTAGTTGATACTGGTGCGATAAAAAATATCATGCCTTTGGTAGGAATGGAGGTGCTTGGTATGAGCTGCACCAGATACTATGAAACAAGAAAAATAATTTACGTAATTTATTCTAGGTAGGTGCCATCTTATGGATAAATTAAATATTTTTATGCCTGGATTACCATCGCTCCACATATTATTACAGTTTTCAATATTGTGGTGGTGGATATTCCTCCTACATACAGAGTTGTCCTTGGAAGAGACTGGTCATCCATGATCAATCTATATAATGAATGATGGAAGATACATAACGTTTCCGGATAAATACAGAGCAATGATCAAGGTTCCTCGTGAACCTAGGAGACCGTTTTCTTTCAAAAAGAAAGATAATGAGCTAATGGAAGATTATATAAATGATTGTATTGGAAACTATGCCATCCTAGATATGGAGCAAATTGATGATATAAGAAATGAAGATAATTGTTTTGTTGGCTATTGGAGGATTTCATTTGATGGAGCTTGTTCAAGCTCAGGGAGCGGAGTTGAAATTGTTCTTAAAAGCCCCCCAAAAATTGTACACCCACATACCATCATACTTGAGTTTTTTTGCACAAATAATGAAGAAGAATATGAGGCTTTCATTCAAGGAATGATCCTTTCACGGGAAATGAATATTGAACACTTGATTGTGACTGGCGACTCAAAATTGATAATAAATCAAGTCACTTATAAACATAATATTAAGAAGGAAAAACTTAAATTATATTTCAAAAGAGTAAATGAATTGATGGAGACCTTTTGTTATTTTAATATTTCTTTAATTCCAAGGGAGACAAATAAGAAGGTAGATTCATTAGCATTGGTTTCTTCGCTATCGAACCCAGATGATATCCAGAGTGAAACATATTTTCAGCTAAAAAGAGTATCTCAACCTTTCGCACCTCATAATTAGGAGTATCTTCAAGTATTTGAAAATGATGAAGACCTAGAAAATTTTCTAGTAAATGAAGATGAAAATAATGGCATTTCCTCTATGTCGAGGATTTGTGTCCAATTTAAATCTCTTTTCACAAAAGATAATCATGCCAAAAATATCCTGGAAGAAGTATTGATCCAAAAAGTTCAAGAAACGAAAAAAGTAAATATTGGGACTGATAGTTCCCCAAAGTACATTAAATTGGGAGTTGATTGTACATATAAAGAATTTGATCAATATGTCACCCTATTAAAATAATATCTTGATGTTTTCTCATGGAGTTATGATGATTTAAAGACATATGATAAGCCAATATTTCAACATATCATCCCATTAAGAGAAGGAGAAAAACCCATCAAACAAAAAATAAGGATGATGAATCCTAAGTTGAAACCATTGGTGAAGATTGAGTTGGAAAAATTGAAGAAAGTTGGAATAATATATCCCATCAGGCATTTTAACTAGATTTCAAATCCAGTGGTTGTGAGAAAAAACACTGGGTAGATTCGAATGTGTGTGGATTTCAAGGATCTAAATAAATCAAGTGTAAAAGATAATTATCCTCTGTCTAACATGGAATTCCTTCTTCAACAAGTCACTAGATATACTTGTATGTCCATGTTAGATGGCTTTTCCTGATACATTCAAGTTTTGGTTGCAGAGGAAGACATAGAGAAGATAGCTTTCATAATGCCTTGGGAGACATATGCATATGATCATATGCCATTTGGTTTAAAGAATGTTGGAGCTACATTTTAGAGGGCTATGGATCACACATTTGAAGGTTTGATAGGGAAATTCATGGAGGACTACCAAGATGATTTGATGGTCCATTCAAAGACAAGAAATGAGAACATTCATGATCTGAGGAAATTTTTTGAGAGATGTAGATTATATGGAGTTTCTTTGAATCCAAAGAAATGTTTGTTTTCTATGATTGAAGGAAAGTTATTGAGGCATATTGTGTGCAAATAAGGAATTTATATTGATCCAGAGAGGGTTAGAGAAATTAATGAACTCAACCCTCCATCATCTAAGAAAGGAGTTCAATCATTTTTTGGAAAAATAATTTTTTTGCGTAGATTTCTCCTTGATTACGCAAGCATTGTAAAACTGATCAATTCATTATTGAAAAAGGACTAAAGGTTCGAATGGACTTTAAATACACAGGAAGCCTTTAGTAATATCAAAGGAAAATCACTACAACTCTAGTCCTCATTAGTCTATATTTTCAAAAAGATTTCATCATGTATTCATTTGCAATAGAAATTGTTGTTGCATATGTCCTTACTCAAAGAAATGCCAAGGGTGAAGAGCTACCGATCAGTTTTACGAGTAAGACCCTCCATGATTATGAATTAAGATATTCAAAATTGGATAAACAAGCCCTGTCTCTCGTAAAGGCAGTAGCACGATTTTGGACCTACATATTAAATTCTTATGTCATTTCATATGTTCCATCTTCTCCAGTGAAGATACTCTTAAACCAACAATTGAGAGAAGGGAAATAAGCAAACTGGTTGGTAAAGATTCAAGAATATGAAATTTAAATCAAGCCTTAGAAGGAACTCAAATGGAAAGGATTATGTAAGATAATTTCTGGTGGTGATGGTCTGGATGAAATGATTTCAACAATTTCAATTGAGGATATTATATCTAGTTCTGAGTGGTACATGTTGGATTACTGAGAGGGGGGGTGAATTAGTAATAGCGTAATTATAATATTTTTTCTTCAAATAATCCAAGTGTTATATCAATGTAGAATTATTATCCAATAATGAGAAATAAGAAATGAACAATCACACACATTCACAATACATCAGTGTTTTACGTGGAAACCCAAATCGGGAGAAAACCAAGGAATTCTTTTTCTTATATGTCTTGAAGAATTGCATTCATTGGAAGCACCAACTTCCTTTGTTTTCCAGCTGCAATTGGAAGGAGGCTCCAACCCCCTAGTTTCTCAGTCTACAACCCGCAGGAAGCTCCAAATCCCCAATTCTCTGGATACAACCAAAAGGAAGCTACAACCCCCTATGTTCTCCGAATACAACCAGAAGGTGGCTACAACCACCTGTCCTTGCCCCATCCAACCGCCTTGAAGTAGAAGTAGAATGATGGAACCATTGTCACACTATCACTGTGAGATATACCGCTGTAAACCTGTACCAATAAACCTGAACCATGCATCAACCTGTACTTCAACCTATAATCAACCTGTACCATAAACAAGTGCATCAACCATGCACCAAACTGTACCAAACAATCTGTAATCAACCTGTACCATAAACAAGTGCAACCAACCATGTACCAATTATGTAACAATCATGTGTCAACTACTCATCAACTATGACTCATCAATATGTACCAACATCATCAACTATACACCTCATGTATGTGCCATTTCATCAACTACTTGTCTCAACCATGTACCCAACTTGTACCTCAACCAAAATCCCTCATCAATTTCATCA
>JZKD02S1975166.1:20384-39292 GCA_000966675.3 Picea glauca | reverse complement strand
AGTTAGCTTTCCTTAGGAATGCATGCATGCATAATAGTGATGGTAAAAATAGAAAGTCTAAAATAGAACTAGTCAGTTAATTCCCACTGAACTAGTGTGTCAAAAATAGAAATTTTCTCCAACACCCCCCCTAAAGATCACTATGGAGTAAAAAATGAGTCCCGGCTACTAGGCCATTTTAGGTACTCATGTACAATGCAACTACTGAACACTGAATAAAAATGAGGAAAGAGGGAAAACCATGTGGGAACAAAAACCCCCCTCAAAAGATAATGTATCAAAAGATGAAAATGGAAGCTGCTAGGCAACTGTGTTCTTCACTGCAAGACGATCCCACAAAGTCTGAAACTTTGGCTAACTGAAAGTCTTCATGAATATGTATAAATATTTATGGATTTGATGAAGTCCTTTGACAACCTGTCGGGCCTTATACCTCTTGATCCTGTGGACCCATCTGCACTTGAAAGTATTCATTTTTGGTGGAAATGAAACCAAATTCCAAGTCTAGTTCTGTAGGAGTGAGTCATACTCCTTTTGCATGGGTGCTTGACATAATGGATTTCCCACAACCCTATTGTAGTTCTGTGGATCAGTAGATTGAACTATATAACAATGCATGGGCATTGTAGGTTCTGAAGATGAAATTACATGAGAAGGCTCCTTATGTTGAGATCGAGTCATCCTCAAATCCAATGGATTTCCTATAAGGTTGCCTACTGCCTGAAGTGGGCATCTGTTGAAGCTTTGGCATTGGCTTCTTATCTGGTTGTACTACCTTCTTATTTCCATGTTCAGAATCTAAGTGTATGGAATCATCTCTGATGTCTAAAACTGGTGGAAGAACAAGAGTCTATGCATGTTGCACTAGAGGTGCATGCAAAGTGCTCTCCTTATGTGTAAGTAGAATAGAGGATTCATCGTCAAAAAACTTAGTGAATTTATACAACCTTGACTTGTGATCCACCTCACCAATTGCAATGATGGAATTGTCATGTATGTCAATTATTGAAACCAAATTTGATGTAAATTCAACCTTTTTACCTTTCTGAGTGATCTGATAAATTGAGAGAAGATTCATAGAAAGCTTTGGAACATGTAAAACATTCTCAAAACTGCCATTGTGGATTTCCACTCTCCCTTCTCCTGCCACTGCTACTTGAGTGTCATCCCCCATGAGAATAGGGGGTCTTGAGCATGGACTTAAGGAAGAGAAAACTTCATCTTTCGCTGCCATATGATGGGATGCACCAGAATCTATAATACATGAATCAAATGAAGAATTAATTGCAACCAAAGAATGATGATTACCTTTCTTAGGAGTAGGATCTTCTTCCTTCTTCTTCTTGACTCCCTTTGGAATGAAGTTTCCAAGGTTGTTCTGATGAAGTGCCTGTGACATAAGATTGATCTTTTTCTTCATGCATGTGGATTCTTCATGATTCGGTTTATTGCACTAAGTGCACTTATTTCCCTTCTTATTATTCTCAGAATCTGAAGAGTCTCTGGAACCTGAAGAATCATTGAATGGTTTGGAATATCCCTCCTTCCTGTTCTATTTGGATGACCCTTTTCTATCATTCATGGTGAGTGCATGTGCTTTGGGATATTTCATGAGGCCCATCTGTATGAGTTTTGTCTACTCTCGTGTAATAGACTCAATGAACTAAGCCAACGTAGGCATTTTCCAATTTGTTCCAAAAAGACATCTACCAGAATGGAAATTGGAGACATATACAACATATTCTGGTCCTAGCTTGGCCAATATTGTTAGAATAAGTTGTTTCTCTTGTGTAGACTTATCAATACCACATTCACCCAAGATCAATAGAAAATATTTAAATTTAGTAAAAAAATCTTGTATATTATCAAAACTTTTAGGGTCTAAGGTATTCAACTCTACCTCAAGCATATGACCTCGCATCTCATCCTGCTTTCCAAAGAGTCCTTCCAAGGTGGTCCAAATATTGTTTGGAGTCTTGAATGAAGCAACATGAAACCATAAATCAATGGAGATTAACTCAAGAAGTAGTCATGTGGCCTCATCCTTACGGTTCGCCCATCTCATCTTCTCAATCGCTGATGTAGGTTATGTTTCTATTGCCATCGTCAAATTATACAATCATTTCATTCTGAGTTGGAATTCAGCCTTGGGCTTCCAATCAAAATAATTTATGGTGTGAGGATTACCACCAATTTTGACTGTACAAAATTTTTCATATCCATCTCTCCCACTGTTTCTAAGAACCCCTAAAAATTTACTCTCAATCTGCAAGTGAAAAATTAAGAAATCACGACAGAAAGGGTACTTTAAGTGAAAATTCATATTATTTTAAGGAGATGATATCACGACTTACTTTCTGAGAAAACGATGAAGAATCTAGCCAAATGGTTGAACAATCACTTCCAAAATGGATTGATTTACTTTCCACGCGGGTCGTTTCCACCAAAACGTAATATTTTGGGAGAAATTAATGTAGAAAGGTACGACCACAAATTCATATCAGTTTTAGAAGGCTATCTTGTGGCTTACTTTCTGAGCACACGATGAGGAATCTCGCAAAATGATTGAAAACCCACTTCCAAAATGGGTCGATTTACTTTCTATGCAAGTCATTTCCTCAAAAACGTAATATTTTGGGAGGAATAACTGCTGAAAGGTACGACCATGGATTTAGCTCGCCAAAACCCCGATTTTCCATATTCTTTGGCTTGTTTGGCTTGCTCCAAGCAACATAGCTCTGGTACCATGTCAGTGTTTCATGGAAACCTGCACAGGAGATCTAGATAAAGCAAGTAAAAACAAATCTTATCAATAAAGGAAAAGAGATTCAATATGGAAGAATGAAAAAATATATTCACACTACTCCAATGAGATGATGATTGATACATAGATCATGATCAATACGATACAATGAATGAGTGGAATACACTCATATATAGGGAAAAACATTTTATAATTAAGAAAAACAATCAAGAAGTTAGCTTTCCTTAGGAATGCATGCATGCATAATAGTGATGGTAAAAATAGAAAGTCTAAAATAGAACTAGTCAGTTAACTCCCACTGAACTAGTGTGTCAAAAATAGAATTTTTCTCCAACACTCATATGCTACGATGAGAAAATGTATCTCTTTTCAAAAAAATTCAAGGAAGATAAAAAGATCCGCAATTCCTTTAAAACCCATATATGTAGAACAACCATTCGCCCAATGGGGACTGGACGTCATTAGACCAATAAATCCAAAATAAATTAAGGGGCATGTATATATTCTTACTGCTACAGACTACTTTACCAAATGGAAAGAGGCAATAACATTGAAAAATATTGATTCTGATGAATTAATTAAATTCCTTAAGGATAATATCTTATCTAGATTTGGTGTTCCAGAAAAGTTCATTACTAACAATGGTTCAATTTTCATCAGGTCAAAATTTACAAACTTTTGTGGAGAGTATGGCATCGCTATGGGATAATCTTCGAACAATTATCCACAAGGTAATGGTCTTGTTGAATCTACCAAGAAGACACTCATTCAGATTTTAAAGAAAACTATTGATCAAAATCAAAAGAATTGTCATTTGAAATTGACAGATGCTTTGTGGGAAAGAAGAATGAATTCAAAAGATAGTATTGTGATGTCTCCTAATATGTTGGTTTACGGA
Source organism: Picea glauca (assembly GCA_000966675.3). Lineage (NCBI taxonomy): Eukaryota > Viridiplantae > Streptophyta > Pinopsida > Pinales > Pinaceae > Picea > Picea glauca. Next base: position 35,630 of record JZKD02S1975166.1, on the reverse strand, counting down.
AAGGAAGAAAAAATGCCAATCAACCTTGAACTAAATACCTTGACTTATGCAATTAACATAGAGGAGTTGAAGATATTACTCCTATGCAAAAGAGATTAAATAAATTATTGAGATTGGAAGAAGAAAGAAGTGAGGCTTTGCATATAACATATCATAGGCAACAAAATGTCAAAATATATTTTTATCAGAGCACAACAACCAAGAATTTTCAAAAAGGAGAATTGGTGTTACTCTGGAACAAATCTAAGGAGAAATCATCAATGCACACAAAATTTGAAGCACTCTGAATCGAGCCTTACATTATTGAGAAAATCATGGGTTTTAATTCATATATGCTTAAAGAAATGAAGGGGAATATGTTATTGTTATATGTCAATGGGAAACACCTAAAACATTTTTCGCTTAAAATTATCTCTTCTCTTTGTACATAGTTTTTCATTTTATTATGTATATCCTTACTATTTCTAATCAATTTCCCAAAGGATAAAACAATTGGTCATGATATTATAGAACCTTGACAACCTATAGGGGGTTATCATCCCACATTTGGAGCCAGTTGTTGAACCCCTTTTGTGCTTCTCCCCCCCGATTCTTTTTCCCGCTTATTTATTCCCTTTTATTCCCCCCTTCTATAATTTCCTTTTCCCATTTTCTATTTTTCCTTCTTGTTCCCTTTCTTGGTACTAACATACTTAGTCAATTTTCACATTTGCAAAATTTCTAACTAGCATACCCTCGCACTTGCATTATCTTCCATTCACCCATATATAAGTCCTCCCAAAACTTAGAATGTTTTTGTGTCTCAGAATTTCAGACTTTCAGACCTGCCAATCTACATGATGCACATCCACTCTCTCCATTTTCCGCCCGATACTTTCCAATACTTAGTCATTTCATACTTTCATAATTTCAGACTCACAGACCTTCAGACTTGTGTATCTTCCTTTTCATACTAGTCGTCAACCCCGATTCTCCATCGCTACTTGTACCTTCACATTTTTCAATGTCACAATTATTGTTATCCCTAAAGAACCAACTACCAAATTTATTGTTGAAGTGATAGTTAATTAATGATGCTATTACCAAGGATAGTAATAGTTATTTTGAGTTAATGTTTCCGCAAAAATAAATCTAACTCAAGTTCATTTTACTGTGCAAGTTGATATTTCAAGAAAGTTGGTGAGCTCCACTGGGACAACCATGAGAAAACATTCATTTGTGGGGATACTTTGAACCTATTTTCTAGGGAAGATCAAAATTATCATTGGTCCCACTCCTACTGGTATTATTCAAAATTGTTGGATAGAGAAAACAACAAAGTGTGGAACTTAGGAATAGTTCTCGCGGGATATGTCCCATAAGTCTTTGAATGCAAGGATAACATCACCTGTTGCATCGATAACATTATTCAAAACAAAATATTCATCATGTTGCAGAATAGTTCTCCTATCTCGGTGGCGCCTTCAATATTTAGAGAAATGTTGAAATTTCCATAGCCGAACCTGATCTATAAAGGGGAGGAAGCTAGAAATTTCTTAAAAAGAAAGAACAATGGAATAGAGCTTCTTCAAGAATATTTGCATGACCTTGCGTCAATGCCTGAGGACATATCTAGAATTCAGATAAGTTTATTGAAGAATCCTTATAAATAAATTGTTTGGATATTCACTCGAACTATTGGCCAGGACTCTACAGAGACAATTCCCCAACTGGCCTTATATCTATTGCATTTTTTGGTTCATGAAAATGTTATCTTTGACTAGGCGAAGATAATTTCAAATAAAATCACTGTACAATTGACTAATTTCAAGTATGATAGAAGGTTTTATATGTCGTCCTATTTGATATTTTCTATCACATATTCTCATACTATTGAGGGTTTAAACATTTCCGAGAGAATCAAAATAAAGGTGGACTCTGTGACCATGTGGTACCAAGCTCTATGGAGGCAGATAGTCAACCATCAATTTTATGAGGTGTATTCATATTTTGTATATAAATTCAAGAGATTTTTATTTGGGGATGACACTTCATGGATATCATTGGAAGCAATGACTTTTCTGAAGGGAAGAGGAGTTCTGGAGAAAAGGGAAGATTATAATGTCATCAGGGTTTTCTGCTCTGTTGAAAAACCTATTTTCCTTCCCTATTATATATCTGATAAACTGTTTATTATTGAGATAGCCAAGAATTACAAATTTTGGTTCCATACTTTATTTTAAAAAAGGAAAAAGCAATTCATACATCTCACGTGGAAACTTGGTGAAATTCTTCTCTAAGGAATTTCCAAAATAGATGAATATGATTCTTGTTTTGATAATTCTTACTTAATATTCACGGAGGAAATCAAGGTTTTCAACCCGAATCACCTTTTTTATAATCATTTACTTTCAGTTGGGCTCATCCCTACACTTTTAAATTCATCCGTCAGTAAAGAAGAAGAAAATGATAGTCACAATCCTAGTAACCAAGAAGCCAATATATATTTTGAAGATATAGAAATTCTCATAAGAACTATAGAGCATCATAAAGAAAGAGGTAAACCCCCGAGTGATAAAAATGTCCATCCACCAATTGTCTCTAGAAGAAGTGCCTTGCCAAAGGAAAATCCTCAGCCATGAACATCCCACACGAGAAAAATACATAGAAATAACTATGGAGATGATGAAGAGAGGAATCCTTCTAAAGGGATCCTGGTGAATCCCCATAAACTAATGGTCAAAAGAAAAAGAAATAATTCATATCAGGAAGGGGATGGAACACATGCTCCATAAGATGATTTCTTGTTAGATAACATGGATTTGGATGTAGATATTGAAAATATTACTTTCCCATATGTAGAAGTATCGGCTTGAGAAAATGTACATCCTATCTCTACACTCATGATCCAAGACCAGACATTTTATGATGAGGAAACGTTTGATGTACAAAATGCATCTTTTGGTAAAGAATCTAAGAAATTAGTTTTTGAGAGAACTACAAAAAGTAAGAGAGGGAAGCTACATTCTACCATTGACACTCGAGATATGTTACCTTCCAAATTATCATCTATTAATAGAGATATAGGGGATGTGCTTGATATTTCAATTGCACACATGGAAGAAGAGAATGCCCCGTTGAAAGAAAGAATTAAAGAATTGGAGGAAACCCTCATGCTTCCACCTATTCTGGCTTCTTATGTTGCTATGATTCGTGTTGGAAAGGATCTTCAAGAAAACCCAGAACCAAGTTCAAGGCTCAAAGGAATTTCCAGTTTAATCACTGCCACCTGGAATTTCATTGAAAAAAATATTAAGAAAATAATGTTATTAATTGTAGAACTATGGGATATGGAAAAGACTTTTTCTTCTCTTGGTTTAAGAATTCAAAATACCAAGGAATATTTAAACTCAGATTTGAAAAATGTTGAAGGGTTTTACATTGATAGAGTTGTGATGTTTACAATGAAAGTCTCAACAATGACAGAGAAAACGAAAAAGAAATAAAATATATCTTCTTTGAGCTGCATCAAACAATTGAAATCTTGTTGGATGGAATAAATTAATGTATTAAAAGGTCTGATAACTCAATTGACTGACTTATCAAGAAGGAAAAATGAATCATATTTAAAAATCCTTGATTTGGATATCATTGGAACCACCATTGAATTCCCGGACCCTAAGTATCTTTCAAACTCTATGTTCACGACTTGACAAAATTTTGAAGATAAAACTGAAGAATTAAAAAGGACATCGACTGAAAATTTTGATAACATGATGGAATTTGCAAATGGTGACATTGACAACTGGCTTGCCGAGTACACAAATAAAAATGAAGATATTGAAAATGTATTACAAAATTTATCTGTTGATATTAGGTAAATTGAAAAGGAGTTGTTTAATGTTAATATAAAACACAAAGTAACCGTTGCTCCATTAAGGGACTTTATCCAAGAATGGTTTAATACTTCAATCACCGAGATCTCTAAAATTCCAGCAGAGGTGGTTATGACTGATAATCAAACCGAAACCAACAAGAGTATAAAGGAAACAACAAGGAGGAAATAAAAGGAGAGAGCTACCATCATAGTAAGTCCATACTAATCACATGCTTATTTATTTATCAGTTTTCATCCAGTTATTATTCTTCTTTGAATAGAAAGGTATAACCGAATTCTGATAACTTTCTCTTTGTCTTCTTTCCAGGTCTTGTTGTTCGACACCCGCCCACTTTCTTCCTTCTACGTTTAAATTATTGTATTTGTTTTATTTATGGTCTGTAGGGGCCCCAATCCCAATCCTTTAGACAAATGCCTTTTAATTTCAAAGCATTGGAACATACTTTATTATTTCTGAGAAATCCCAGAGAACCAATTTTGGATCAATTTTGACTGTATTTTATAACTATGATCTTTGAGTATAAAGTATTTGAAATTGATCTATCATAATATTCTTTTGATCTGTACAAGCATTTACTCTATAAAATTTCTCTTATGCGTCTGAACCATCTTCTTTTATTTTTTTGTGATCATAAATCTTTATTTTCACTATGATGAATGTGGGGAAATTTTGTTTATTTTCTGAATGTGTGATGTGTGATATTCCTAGTCCATTTCTCAGGAATTTTCTTTTATAAATATTTTTCCTTTTCAACATTTTAATCTTTCTTTGAGCATAAAAGATTGGAATATCTTAAAGGTCCTATGTTATTTCTTGATCTGAAATTTATTAAGAATACCATAAGCCACACAGGAGTACCACCTCTCTAAAAACATAGGAGGATTCATATCTTCATGAGGTCATTGTTCCGGTCTCGACGAATTCAAGTGTCAACAAGTTTGTTGCAAACCCCAAGTGTGGAGCACCCAACTCCTTGGATCCACATGTAGCCCCAACACCCAAGTCTATAAAATCCAGTCAAGTTCTCTATGCCACATTGTCCATCATAAGAAGTGCATGTCTACAGATGAAGCTTCCCACAACAACCCTATTTTCCTTTCCTTTCCAAGTTCCCTTCCATGATTCTCTTGGTTTGACCAACGAATGTGAGTTGTTAAGTTTTGTGATGCATCCAATCTATGAGAAAAGACGTCCATCATATCCATGGTGTTCCTTTCCAATGGTCTAAGGCACTCCAAAATTAACTCTTCTAGCCATCAACCTTATGTCAAGTCTATTCGTGTTTATTAGTGACCATTGAGGTGATCATGTAGTGGAGGTGCTCGAAACCATTCAGGGCTAGGAACTTACAACCTCCCCACTAAAAATCATTGGTGTCCATGACAACATTGTCGAAAACACATTGGTGTCCATGACAACATTGTCGAAAACACATTGGTGTCCATGAAAACATTGTCAAAAACACATTGGTGTCCATGACAACATTGTCGAAAACCCAGTTTCCTCCAAGTCTATTGTATAGTCTCATGCATCCATCTACGATTGGATTCTCAAACCACTTTACACTATCATTTCCAGAATCACTTTTTCAATTGCTCATTGTTCATTACTTCCTTGAAAGAAGCATTTTTTCCCAACTCTATTACAGTTCTCTTGGATGCCTATGTTTTTTTTTATTCCTTCTGTTTTCAATGCAACCTAAGTGTCCATTGTTGCTACAAATGTCTTTTGTTTTTGTTGCAACTCATCCTCCACTAAGAAGGTTTTGCAACTATCCATGTGTCACATCTTCCAGTATTACTATTGCTTTGGTACTTTTGGTCACTCTACCATGCTTTCATACATTTAAATTATCCAAGACTATTGCAACTTAGGAATCCCCAAGCCAAATCCATGAGAATGTACTTCATTATTATCAAACCAACCACTTCCCTTCGCACTTTGGTCTATCTATACAACCCTGTTGGACCAAGCATTAGGGGAAATTTGAGGTCTAAAATGGGCCTTTTGAGAGTTATAATAATAAGTAATGAGTTAGTCATTTTGTAGAGAAGGTTTATTTACAACTCACCTCTTACACTACAATCTATGTAACTATGGTTAAGTTAAATTGAAAGGATGTCTAGAAATATAATTAATAAAAACAAAAACCTATATTTATGTAAGTAACAATTAAAGTACTTTTGGGTACATGATTTATTTTTAATAAGAAATATAGTAATCATAAGTACTACTCATATAATACATAATAATGTAGTACTTTTAAAATACAACTCATGTTATAAATCATACATTTTTTTTTTTGAATTGGGGAATATAAAGTCTGATTAATTAAAAAAATGAATACATGATTTATAACATGTGTTATACACAAATTCAAACTAATATATGCATATGTATCCATGTTATGAAACACGTATTCATATATTATTTAAAATAATATATGAATACATGAGAACCATGTATTTATATATTAGTTTATGCTGGAATATTGAGAGGGGGGGGGTGAATCAATATTATGCACTTTTTACCACTTTTAACCAGAATATGTAAACATCAATTCATCAATAGTTTATCACTTATGATTTCATTTAACATTTCATGAACATATAACCATAAACAATATCATTCAACAATGTATCACATCATACACAATGCACAATAGATTTTTATGTGAAAACCCAAATGGGAGAAAACCACAGAATAATTCCTTATATTTCAGAAGATTACATTCATAGGAAGCACCAACTTCCAAAGTTATCTAGCACCAACTGTAAGGAGGCTCCAACCCCCTATTTTCAGGCTCCAACCTGAAGGAAGCTACAACTCCCTGATTTCTCTAGCTCCAACTGGAAGGAAGCTACTACCCTCTGATTTACAAGGTCCAACTTGAAGGAAGCTCCAACTCCCTGTATTCTCTGGCTCCAACTGGATGGAGGCTACAACCCCCTTTCCTTGTCCATTCCTTCCTCCCTAAAATATAAATGGAGACTCAAACTGTCACTATCTCTGTCACTGTCATGGTCTCTGTCATTGATATTGATATCTCATCATCAACATCGTCATCAACAAAACCAGATCCACTCATACAAATCATATGCCAAGATCACTAAGAGCATCACTCATACATATGCCCAACATCACCGACATATGCCTCAAACCATATGCCAAAAATGTGCCTCAAGCAAGTTCCATATCATCCATAATAAACCATAAACCATGTACTATAAATATACCTTAAATCATATGCCAAAACTATCCAAGATATGCCTTAGGCATATACCATAACATCGATATATAACCCTAAAAAATTCATTTAAAGACATACCTTTAATCATGTAACAACCTGGTGCATATGATCACATACCAACAAACCTTCCTCAACTTCATCATTAAGAGAACAATACCTTTTTCAAAACTTTTACACAGATTTGCTACTCATACACTGTCAAGCCATGGATTTTTCCTCAGATCCGCTACTAATACACTATTGACTCTAGATTTTTCCTCAAATCCATGCTTTTCTCCACTGTGACCCATAGATAACCTCAAAAATCTTCTCTTTGCTCCATTTTGACTCACAGATAACCTCATAAAACTCCTTTCTCTCCTTGACCTCCTTTCTCGTAGGTCATATTTTCTTTTCTAAGCTCCTCAATCCTCCTAGCACACATGCAAACCCACTTATTCTAATTCCATACCACAAAAACACACTTGCTTGGATGATGAAATGAGAGGTTCTTGATGTGTATTTATACTTTCCAAAGTGCCTCCTTTTAGGACCAACCTGTAACTTCTTGTTGCAACAACTTTTCTTCTTTAATTAATTTTGGGGCCGACTTGTAACTTCTTGTCCTTAGATCTAGGGCTTCTTGACCATACTTTGGGGCTTCATATTTAAGAGGGCATAACTTCTCCACCATGAGGAACCACATGATGTACCACCTACCATTGGAAACAACATGAAAAATACTATCCATCCATGAGGGTTTTGCATGTATTTGCAATGCCCTTCTTACTAGTTTTCTTCAAACACTTTCAGGATTCATGACCACGCTTTCGGGGCTTCTTGTATATTTTTTCAAAGCGTCTTCCTATGAGGGACATGCTTAAAGATACATCATAATGGGACCACTTTGGATACTTCTTTAATTACACCCATTACTTCTAGAGACTTCTAGAATTCTTCTAGAGTTGACATCAATGACAAACAATTTTCCATTAATCTCCCCCTTTGGCATTGATGGAAACATTTATGCTCCCACTTTGACCAATGCTCCTCCTATCTTTATGATTTCTCTCCATATATTCATACTTATGATCTTTCTATCCCCCTTTGAAATCAATGGAAAATGATAACTTCCCCTGACAATTTCTCTACGCATGTCTTCTTTACAAAAATCCATGTATATCATTGTGGGGAAAAAACTAATCCTAGTTTATGTCGAAGATACTCAAATGTCTCTCTTGGGAGATTTTTGGTGAAGATATTTTCAATCTATTATTTTGTCCCAATGTACTCCAACTTTATATTATTTTATGTAACTTGTTCCCACAGAAAGTAAAACTTGATCGAAATATGTTTGGTCTTGGAATGCATCATTGGATTCTGGGAGATACTTATAGAAATGGTATTGTCATAGAGTATAGATATGGGATCATCATATTTTACTCATATGTCTTGCAATATTTTCTTCAACCAGAGGACTTGAGTACAACATGTTGCTACTGTAATATATTTTACTTATGTTTTAGACAATGACACTAAGGACTTCTTCTTACTTAACCAAGATACTAGACAATCACCCAATTAGAAGGATGCTCCACTAGTACTTCTTTCATCATCAATGCTTCCTACCCAATTTGTGTCTGCACAGGTGACCATAGTCAACTCATTCCCTTTCAAATACCACAATCCAAACTCTGTTGTTCTTTTAATATATCTGAAGATTCTTTTTATTGCTAGAACATGAGTTTCCTTCAGTGTTGCTTGAAATATTGCAACCTCTCCAATTTCTTGCATTACATCTAGTCTTGAGGTTGTCACATAGAGTAGGATTCCAATCATCAATCTATAGAGTCTCTTATCTACTTCCTTATATTCATCATCTTTACTCAACTTGAAATTATTCACCATAGGAGTACTTACATGTTTACAATCTTCCATTCCGAAATTCTTCAACATTTCCTTGATATACTTGGTTTGGGAAATGAAAATACCTTCATCTAGATGAGATATTTGAAGTCCCAAGAAGAACATCAACTTGTCAAGTAGTGACATTTCAAATGTATTCTACATGTCTTGGGAAAAAATCTTACTCATCATGTCATCATCACTTCCAAAGATGATGTCATCCACATATACTTCAACGATAAGTATGTTGTCTCTGTCCACTTTTATGTAGAGATTTCTTTTTGCATTACCCTTTCTGAATCCTTGTTGTTGTAAGTACTTGTCCAATCTTGAATACTATGCTCTAGGGGTTTGTTTGAGTCCATATAGATCTTTCTTCAATATGCAAATGTAATATTCTCTCTATGATAGTATAAACCCTTATGGTTGTTCAATGTAGACTTCTTCTAATTATCCATTTAAAAATGTTGATTTTACATCCATATGATATACTTTGATCCTTTTGGAACAAGCATAGGCCAAGATCATTCTGATTCCTTCCATTATGGAAACTGGAGAAAATTTGTCTTCAAAATATACTCCTTCAACTTGAGCATATCCTTTTCATACTAGCCTTACCTTGTTTCTGGTTACATGTCCATCTTCGTTTAGTTTGTTTCTGAACACCCATTTTGTACCAATCACATTTTTGTTCTTAGGTATTGGAACCAGTTCCCATGTCTCATTATTCTCTATTTTATTCAGTTCTTATTCCATGGCCTTGATCCAACAATGCTCATCATTTTTGTCTTCCTCAAAGGTGTTGGGTTCAACTGTGGACAATATTTCTAGGTGTCTTTGTTTTGGTGTACGTACCCGTTTGCTTCCTCTGGTTTCTATTCCTGCATTTTTATCTCCAATGATTTGTTCTGGTGGATGATTATAATGTACCCAATGATTAGGTGTCATAGAAGGTATCTGAATATCTTGATGTTCGTTTTCTTCTTGTTCTGATTTCGGTTTCTACTCTTCTTACCGTTCTTCTTCTTCTACTACTACTTCTTCCTCTTTTATTTATTTTTTTGTTTCTTGCTCTTTTGAATTTTTTCTTTTTTCTTTGGTCTTCAACACATTTGTTTCATCGATATTTACATTGATACTTTCTACTTTTTTTTTGATTCTTAGGTTGTAGCATTTGTATGTTTTTCTTTTTCTTGAATAACCAACCAATATGCCTTTATCAACTCAACAATCAAATTTTCCAATCCTGTTATCTTCTCTTTTTATGTAACATTTCCTTCCAAATACTCTAAAGTGCTTGACATTTTTTGGTCTTCCCTTCCATAGCTCACATGAAGTCTTATCATTGTTACTTCTGAGCATTCCTCTATTCAAGATATGAATTTTTCTATGTATTTCTTGTACCCAAAAAATGTTACTCAACTTGGAATATTTCAACATGGTTTTGGCAATCTCTTGTACAATTATGTTCTTCCTTTCAACGACTCCATTTTGATGAGGTGTCCTAGTTGCTAAGAATTAACTTTTTATTACATGATCTTCACAAAAGTCCATAAATTATTTTGATGTGAACTCACCTCCATTGTTTGATCGCAAGCACTTGATTTTCAAATCCATCTCATTGAATATCAGATTGAAACATTCAAATGCCTCTGACTTTTTCTTGAGAAATATGATTGCGGTCATTCTTGTAAAATCATCAATAAGTAGCATAAAATATTGTTCACCATTCAATCCTTTTGTTCTCATTGGTCTACATAGATCAATGTGCACAATCTCCAATGGTTTTGTTGTAGAGTATTCCTTCATTCTAAACGCAATTCTTGTTTGTTTTTTGTGTAGACAGTGTTTGCACATAGTATTGGCTAGCTTTGAAATTTCAGGCATTTCTCTAACCGCTTCCGTTTTGCAAATTTTCACGATATTATCAAAGTTCATGTGCCCCATTCTTCTGTGCCAAATCCAACTTTCATTTTCCTTTCCCAAGAAACATCTTTCCTTTGCAATCTCATTTAAGATGTATATGTTGTTTGGACTCCTTATTATTGTAGCCACCGATTTTCTTGATCTTTCTTTCCTTATCTCACATTTCTTTGAGTTGAATAGAAGTGTGTGTCCTTAGTCACACATTTGACTCATACTTAGAAGATTTTTCTTCATATTTTCGACAAGTAGGAGATTTTCTACCCTGGCATATTTACTTTCAAGATTGATTTTGCCTTTTCCTATCATTTTGACTAAGTTATCATTACCAAATGAAATTGATCCATCTCTTTCTTTCTTTAGAGTTACAAACATGTCCTTGTCACTTGTCATACTCTTTGAACAACCACTATCAACGTACCAATCACTTCTTATTCTTTGGGATTGTAGAGCAACAAAACATTCCTCAACATTCAGTTTATCCTGCTTCCTTTTCCATAATCTTGATGGTTCTTTCACATGACTGTTAAAATCCTTCTTTGGTTCCTTTGGAGGAACAATCAATGTGCAATATTTGGCCATGTGTCCATTTTTTTTTCATTTATAACATTCTAATTCATCACTTAATGAGCCAAAATTGTTATAGTTTATGTTATACGCTTCACGAGGATTTTTGAGATGATTAATTCTAGAGTATCCTTCATAGTTGCTTCTATTCTTAGTATAATCTCTACAGTTTATAGACTTGTGCCAAAAATTGTTAGAGGAATAACATAAACCAAGAAAAATAGTTTGGTACCTAAGTGTAGGAGATCTTCTGAGTGGTGTTGTTCTTCTGTAATCTTCTTCTTGAGTTCTTTCCATGATTGGTTGTTGATTTTGAATTATGGATCTTCTAGATGGTTTATTTCTTCTATAATCTTCTTCTTGAGTTATCTCCATTTCCCAATTGTTCTCCCTTGAATGCATGAATTCTTCCTTCTTGATAAGACCTCCAATGACTTCTGCATAACTCCTTTGTGTTGCTTCCCTTTATGTCTTCATGGAGCTTGAAAATTTCACAGTGTGATTTTGTTTGTATCCTAGTCCATAGTTTTCATGGTATGGCCTTTGACTGTTGATGATTTCATCCAATATTTTGGTGTTTTTCTGTTGCATGTCTTTCTTCCGAAGTCCCTTCCTGAGTGAGACTATTTATGCTTCCACTCTCTCCTTTATTTTCTCCTTTTCTTCCAACTTGGACCTTTAGCTTCATAATCGTCTGTTGATATTCAGAGTTGGGATTTTGAGAATCCTCCTTACGCTTGATTAGTTCTTCCTTGAGTGATTTTTTTTTCTTCCTTTCTCTTTTTAGTTCACTTAAGGCATTGATTAGTTCTACTTCAAGATCTACTTCACCTTATTCTTCATAATTATCTTCATAATTTTCAAATTCCAAAAAGAGTACATTTTCAGAGTCACTATCATTATCATCATCCTCATCCGATGAGGAACTGTCCTCTATTAAGTAGAGGATTTTCTTGAAAAAATTCTTTTGTTTCTTTTCTTGTCTCCTTTCTGATATTTCTATTCTTTCTTGGGTGCTTCTTCTTCATCACTATATATATTCTTAGCATAAGGACATTTAGAATAAAAATGACCAACTCTACCACAATTAAAGAAATTTAAGGGAATATTACCTTTGTACTTGTCAGTTCCTCTTTTCAACTTCCTTACAAAGTTGGCTATTTCTTCATCTTCATCTAAATCATCGCTATAGTTGCAGTTTGACTTTGGATTTTGCTTATTATTCTTTGTCTTCTTGAATGCCTTGAAATTTTCTTCCCTCCTAGATGGATTGTCCTGCTTTGTTCTCATTTCATAAGCTATAAATATTCCATGTAGCTTGTCCATGCTCAATGCATCAAGATATGCTCTTTATTCTAGGGATGAAATTTTAGGATCAAATCTCATTGGAAGAGATATTAGTACCTTTTGAACAATAATAGATTCTTCAATTTCTTCTCCCAATCCTTTAATAACATTCACTATTTCATCGACTCGTAGAAAATAAGATGTAATATCTTCATATTCCTTCATTTTTAGTTGTTCAAATTGACCTCTATAAGTTTGAAGCTTGGCCGATTTTACTTTGGCATCTCCTTCGTAAATATTTTAAAATTTGTCCCAAATATCCTTTGCAGAGTCACAATGCATAACCTTGACATGTACCGAATTAGTTAGCCCACTCAAAATAACATTTTTATCCCTTGATTTGTTTTCATCAAGTTTATTTCCATCCTTATCTGTTGGGGGAGTGGCAGGTGCTTTGTATCCATTTACTATTGCTTTCCAAACGTCAAATCTATGTACTTACACAAATGGTTTCATGCTTATGCTCCAGAAGGAATATTTATGACCATAAAAAAATGGTATTTCATTCTTAGTGCACTCCATGATCTACCTTCCAGTGATTAGACTATTTTCTGAAGGACCCACTCTGATACCAATTGTTGGAATACTGAGAAGGGGGGGTGAATCAATATTATGCACTTTTTACCACTTTTAACCAGAATATGTAAACACCAATTCATCAACAATTTATCACTTATGTTTTTATTTAACATTTCATGAACATATAACCATAAACAATACCATTCAAAAATGTATTACATCATACACAGTGCACAAGATATTTTTACATGGAAACCCAAATGGGAGAAAACCACATAACGCTTTCTTCTATTTCAGAAGATTACATTCATAGGAAGCACCAACTTACAAATTATCTAGCACCAACTGGAAGGAGGCTCCAACCCTCTATTTACATGCTCCAACCTGAAGGAAACTACAACTCCTTGAATTCTCCAGCTCCAACTGGAAGGAGGCTACTACCCCCTGATTTGCAAGCTCCAACCTGAAGGAAGTTCCAATTACCTATATTCTTCGACTCCAGCTGGAAGGAAGATACAATCCCCTTTCCTCGAACCTTCCTTCCTCCATGAAATATAAATGGAGACTCAACTTGTCACTATTACTATCATTGTCATTGTCTTTGTCATTGATACTGATATCTCATCATCAACATCATCATCAACAAAACCAGATACACTCATACAAATCGTATGGCAAGCACTCATACATATTCCCAACATCACCAACATATTCCTCAAACCATATTCCAAAAATGTGCCTCAGGCAAGTTCCATATCATCCATAATAAACCATAAACCATGTACTAGAAATATACCTAAAAGCATATACCCAAACTATCCAAGATATGCCCTAAGCATATACCATAACATCAAGATATAACCCTAAAATATTCATGTAAAGGCATACCTTTAATCATGTACCAATCTGGTGCATATGATCATAGACCAACATACCTTCCTCAACTTCAACATTAAGAGAAAAATACCTTTTTCAAAACTTTTACACCGATCTGCTACTCATACACTTTCAACCCGCAGATTTTTCCTTAGATTCGCTACTCATACACTATCAACTCGCAGAATTTTCCTCAAATCCATGATTTTCTCCACTGTGACCTGTGGATAACCTCATAAATTCACTCTTTTCACCACTGTGACTCACATATAACCTCAAAAAACTCCTTTCTCTCCTCAACCTCCTTTTTGTTTATTAAGGTTGGTTGTCATTGATGTCAACCCTTGAAGAAATCCTCGTAGCACAAAGGTTGGGTAATGGACCCAAGATTGTTTGATGTAAAGATGACTTGTTATTGTCTTTTCATGGTTGATAATAAGTAGAAATGGATGAACTCAAAAGTGGTCCCCTTATGGTGAAATCCCTCACGGGAAGACGCTTTGCGGATTGAGTTATCCTAGAAGTATGGTTAGAGAACCCATGATTATTTGTTGAATAATGAGATGAAGGTCAGTAAATTTGTCATTGAAAATATCCTATATGGATAGTACTTGGAATTCCATTTCCGGTGGTATGTGGAACGTCACATAACTCCTTACGGTTAGAGAGTTATGGCCATGAGAAGTTGGAGAACCTAGGTTTGGGTAATGGACCCAAGTTTGTTTTATGGATAATGGTATGAGTTTTGATATATTTGCAGGTAATACTATTCTATATGGATGGTACATGTCATTCCATTTATTTTTGTATGTGTAACGTCACATAACTCCTCACGGTTTGAGAGTTATGGCCGTACGAAGTTGGAGGACCCTCTTATGTCATCTAGAAGCCCCAAAAGATCAAAGTAGTCAAAGTGGTTTAAGAGATTTTAGAAGGTAAATAATAAAGTGAATTGATGAGTGTACTATAATTCAAAGTGAATACAAAATAAATTATTTAAAT
>JZKD02S1975144.1:10262-24553 GCA_000966675.3 Picea glauca | reverse complement strand
GTCCAAGGATCCAGTTTTTACAATTATTGCTCAAAAATAATTAATTAATTAAATAATTAAACCTCCAAACTTAGGGAAATTTAATTAAAAATTAATTAATTAAAAAAAAACTAATGACTCGACGGAATTCCGCAAAACTTTCTACGATGTCTTGCATGGTCATTTACAATTATTTCCATATATAGTTACCAAAACATAAGCCCACTAGAACATCGTTCACCACTTTGGAGGACTTATTGCAAGTGTGAGGGAAAAACTCAAGGGAAATCAGTAAGGCTGAAAAGCCCAACTGATAACCTGAGGATAAAAAACCCTCGGTGAAAGGAACTCTCCCAATGAACCGATCCCAAGGTAACTGACCTAGACATGACTCATGCAGACCTATTACATTATTAACCCACGCAGGGGTGCAGAAATTCCAGTTACAAAATAAAGTGTTGGGGTCAAACACTACCCTATAGGACCAGAATTCTTCGACAACATGGCATCTGATGATGCATCTCTTCATGGCACATGAGTTGACCACCGGTGTTAAATGGGCAGTCAACAGGGTTGACCTATTTTTAGGATTGCACCTTATCTTGTGGGAAGAAGGGGCTAAAGGCCCAAAAGGTAAAAGCAGCTGGTAAAAGATAAAAGCCTAGAAATAAAACCTCGAGATGCTTCGCCCAAGGATCCACGAGAAGGCAATAAAAAGCCTCTCAGTAAGAAACAAGAGGGACCCGAAAAATAACAAACAAGACCTAGTCGAGAGGATAGGGGGTCTCATCACGAGCCAGCCTATTAGGTTCATGGGTACCTAATAGTATGACATTGCCACCATCTGGTTACCACGCCAGGGCAGTGACCTTTGGTTGCATGGCCAAGGGAAAGGGGTCTCATCACGAGCCAGCCTTCTCATCTATGTGAAAGTACTTGTGGGTAACACTGTCAGCTCTGGTCACCATGCCAAGGCAGTGTCCTCTGGTTAACCCTTGAATAAAAAGAAAAAAAAGAAGAAAAAGAAAAGAAAAGAAAAGAATAAAGGCAAGAACGGGCTTGGAAAAATTGCATCCATGACAGGTACAGCTTGCCTTCTACAAAGGCACCCACAGATAACATTATGCATCCCTGGCTCTCACTTCACCCATATGTCTAGACATCCCCTAGCCACATCACCTCACTTACATGGCTTGGATGAAACCTTCCTAGAGACTTCCCTTTTCTTGTAGATACTAGCCCAATAGGATATCTTGTCTTTTTATCCAATCTTGTATTGTAGGTTTTTGTAATGTCTTTGAGCTATTGACCGATGTATCAGGTTTTTTATGCATATGTTTAACAATATCAATGATGAAATGTGATTGACATTGCTATGATCCCTGTGACTAATGAGCCCATGGAGGGCGTAGCTTTTGATGTGCAAGACCATGCTCGATGGACAGGTACCATTTGGACCAGTACACATGGGGAGATGATCCGTTCGGACCTCCATGGGGCTGAAGAGCCCACCAGATGGATGTTGAGACCCCATCAGGGGGCAGAGACAGGACGGTGGTTGATCAGGGTTTTGCACCAGAGAAGAAGAGGACGTTTCGCCAAAGGCACTTTGGCAGAGCCCGGCCTAGGGGGATTGACCCACTTCCAGTGAAACGTTTGCCCTGGATGGCCCAAGACTTCACTTAGGAGCTCATGACGTCACCTTGAGCGTGTGACAGTTTGACAGGGCAGTTGGCACGTGTGGCATGATGGAGAGGCCCAAAGAGGGCTAACGTTTTGCTCTTTATTGCTGCATTTGCCCTAAAAGGGGCTAACATCTCCCTTAGAATGAGTGACATCTCACCTTTTGCTCAATTAGGGTTTTAAAAAGAACATTTAATACAAAACAGTATTATTTTGGTATTTTGGCCTTGTCGGCCTTTTTATGACCTAAAAAAGTAAATTAGGTCATTGATACACTATATATTGAGGAATTTTAGCCTCATTTTATCATCATTCATCACTCACTCATTAGTGAGGTCTGATTTTAGCGCCCTATTGGGGTTTTTGGCTGATTCAAGAGAGGCGCACTTGTTGAAGGAAGACTTGTTTTTGGCATTTATGGTGTTTCTCTTTAAGGAAGGTGTTACAACTAGGGTTTGCATGGTTATTTCTTCATGAATTGTAAGTGTTTTCTCTGCAAAACTTCTTATTGAATGGTTGTAGTCTAAATTTCTTGCATATTACTTATAAATTTGYTGAATCAAAACCCTAGGTGACAAGCACATTTAATTGGTCCTTGTCTCATGTCCCCTGATAGAGAAATTTTCAGCCATTGAAGAAGGAAGAAAGAGCCTAGCCATAGCTACACTCTCATTTCTTCTTCTCCCTGAGCTAGTCGTACTATCCAGAAGCTAAAGAGAGTGAGACGTCCCTGGCCTAGTTCTTCTACACCAGGGCCATACCATTCTAGGGTTTGTTGAAAAGGCCTTGTTGTAGCAACACCTTGCCTGTAGGAGGGCAAATTGGCGTAACAAGAGGTTGTCCTGACTCCTATCACTGTCACCTTAATAAGACACCTCTTTCTATTTAGGGATGATAACCCAAGGGAGACTTCCCCAGTGACTTGGGGGTTTGAGAAGGCAAAGGTTGAAGTGTCAAGAAAAGATATCCCCTCTCACAAGTCACACCGATCAGAAAGTCCCAAAGTTTTAGTGAATGAAGCAATGATATGCTTAAGTGTACTTGCCCAGAACAAAGCAACAAGAAAACACTATATTTTGCAAGTACAGTTTGATGTTAGTGCTTCATAAAACCTTGGACTTGTGAATGAAAGCAACAAGTTGATGAAATATGAAGCAAACAGAAGTCTATAACAGCAATGTATATATATAAATGGCTTCACAATCAATGCCTTAAATTAGCTTCAAAATGACCAAAAATGATAATCTAATAATAACACTATGCTAGCACTTGTAAGAAGCTAAAGAGGCAATGTAAAAATCAACTTTGCAATTGCTTTTAGGAGCTTTCACTGCTGTAATATATGGTTGTAGCTTACTTTTGTAACAGCAGCAAGAAGGTTAGTAGATTAGTCTAATCTAGGGTTAGGAAGTGTTAGCAAATAGCTTGAGGTATAAGATTTGAAGGTTGTTCTCATCAATCAATCAAATGTAAGGTCTAGATCAATGTCTTTAGGGTTAATGGAGTCACTTTTAGCAGCAGTAATCTTGAAGGAATCAAATGATAATGTGTGAGCTAAGGACAAAGAGGGATGATGGTTGAGGTGTTGGTAACCCAAGGCCTCAATCAACAAGCTCTAGAAGAAAAACGGCTATTAGGAAGTAGGTAACCCTAGGCCCTAGCAGTTTTCCTTCTTCTTTAGCTCAAGCGTGAAGAAACAATGACTTGATGAAGCAAATGATACTAGAGTGCTACAATGGTAGGTCTCTAGCACAATGCTTCAAAAGGTAGGGTTTCTAGCAAAATCTAGTAGGTGAAAAGTTATTAAGACAAGGACAATAACATGTGTTTGATCTCCTAGGGTTTTAAACTAGCAATTTCATAATCTTGGAAAAATGCAAAGTAAATGTACTATAACCATTCAAAATAAAGAAGAATTGCAGAAATTCACTTACATCCACCAAGAATAATCTAGCAATTAGCCTAGTTGAAGACCTTCCACCAAGAAAATGCCAAAAAACACCAAAATTAGCCTCCTCCAAGAGTTGTGCACCACTTAATTT
Source organism: Picea glauca (assembly GCA_000966675.3). Taxonomy (NCBI): domain Eukaryota; kingdom Viridiplantae; phylum Streptophyta; class Pinopsida; order Pinales; family Pinaceae; genus Picea; species Picea glauca. The sequence goes on along the minus strand of JZKD02S1975144.1, from coordinate 20,849 downwards.
CAACCAAAGAGGCTTAAAGGAGCCGAATTTCAGACCTCACTTAGTGAGTGAAAGAATGATGAGAAAATAAAAGGGGAAAATCCCTTATTTATACAATGAAAATGACCTTTAATTACAAAATTAGGTCAAAAAGGCCAACATGGCCAGTTTGCAACAGAAAATCCAATTTTACACAAAATTATCCAATAAAACCCTAATTTTATCTTTCTAGGGTGACGTCATGCCCCTCCTAGGGTGACGTTAGCCTCTTTGTTGGAACGCTAGCCCTCCAAGTGGAACGTTGGGGCTCAAAACCCCTTTGGAACTGCCACATGTGCCAGCCAATGCCGTCCTCAAGTTGGGTGCCTCAACTAGGTGACATCAAGGCTTTGAATGATGACGTCAAGGGCCTTCAAGGGCCAACATCATGGTGGGAGGGAAAGACCCCCTAGGTCCAGGCCTACCAGGCTGTCTCTGGTGGAACGTCCTCCTCACTCTCTGGTGCAAGCCTCTAGTATATGTTTGCCCCTAGATGGGGTCTCAGCATCCATCTGGTGGGATTTTATCCCTTTGGAGGTTCGAGCTAATCATCTCCCCATGTGTACCTGTCTGTCGGGCATGGTCCTGCAGCAACAACAAGTACGCCCTCCACGGGCTCATAAGTCACATGGATCATAACAATGTCAATCACATCTAATAATCAAGTTATCTAAACATGTGCATAAAACCCCCCTTTCCCAGACAAGTGCTCAAAGACGTTATGCTATTCTACAAGCCAGGTTTGGAGAGGGTTTCAGGACGTCCCGTTGGGCTAATTCTCTTAGATGTGGGATGTTTCCAGGTGAAGACCAATCTAGGTCATGTAAGTGCATGAGATGCTACGGGGATGTTTGGGCAAATGGGTGCAGTGATGACAGGGAAATGTATGGCTTACATGTGGGTGCCTTTGAAGAGGGTGAGTTGCACCTTGTCATGGATGCAAATGTTTCCAAGCCCATTCAATGCCTTTTTACTTTTTATCTTATTGTTTTTTCTTTCAAGAGAATAGTTGGCGAACACTGCCTGGCGTGGTGACCAGTGGTGACAGTGTTACCCACAAGCATTTCACGGAGATGAGAAGGCTAGCTCGTGATGAGACCCCCTTTCTCTTGGCTATGCCACCAAGAGCCACTACCCTGGCGTGGTGACCAATTGAATGGTAGTGTCATACCGCTACATGCCCATGGACCTAATAGGCTAGCTCGTGATGAGACCCCCTATCCTCCAACTAGGTCTTGAGTTTATTTATTTTATGGGTCCCTCMTTTTCTTGCTGAGAAGCCTTTTATTKCTTTCTCGGRGATCCCTGGGCGARGCATCTGAAGGTTTTGYTCTTTTGACTTTTATCTTTTGCCAGCYACTTTTACCCTCTGAGCCTTKAGCCCCTTCTTCCCACAAGGCAAGGTACAACCCTTTGCTAGCTTGGCAAACCCAATGCCCAAACCAATGCAGGGGATGGATGAGAGGGAAGATGATGAAAAGTGATAAGTATGGTGGGAATGGATGATGACCTTTCATGAACCCACCCACTGGCAACTCACTCCTAAGGGAACCAACTTGCTAGGGCATTCTGTTATGCCCCCCAGGTATGGACAAGTCAAAAGGCATAAAGTCCAAGCACACGTCATGAAGCAAAAAGAATTAAATGCACATATTCAAATGTTTTGAGAATCATAGTGACACATACCATGATACCCGGACTCATTACCTCATGGAGCAAGACCCACTGTTGCTAAAGGACCAGGCCGATGGGATGGATGTTGTTGTTGCTGACAGGATGGAGGCACTGAAGAAGAAGGATGGGCCCTCCAGGGCCAGGCTCAAGTCAATATGGCTCTCGGTACTCCATGTCTAGGACCTGTGGGGCTCAAGACATAACCTCCTTAGTTATCCCTAGGCTCGGGGATAACAGGTAGCAAGTGGGTGTTTAAGAAGAAGTTAAATGCAAAAGGCAAAGTGAAATACAAAGCTCGGTTAGTAGCAAAATGTTAATCCCAGGTAGAGGGAATTGACTTTGGTGAAATTTTTTCTCGTGTTGCCAAGTTAACTTCTTTTAGATGTCTTTAATTTGTTGTTGTTGCTTTTGATTTTGAAGTAGAACTAATGGACGCGAAGACAACATTCCTACATGGGGATCTGGAAGAAGAAATCTACATGAAGCCGCCAGAAGGCTTTGCAGTGAAGAGAAAGAAAGAACCGGTATGCAGGCTAAAAAAGTCCATGTATGGGTTAAAGCAATCACCAAGGATGTGTTATCAAAAATTTGATACTTATTTATTGGGACTTGGCTTCACAAGAAGCAAAGCAGATCACTGTGTGTATTTCAAATTAGTAGGTGATTGTCTTATTTATTTGGTCTTATATGTGGATGATATGTTGTTGATAGGAAACAATAAGGAAATTATCCAAGATGTGAAAAGTTAAAACTCAGTTGTCCTCTAAATTTGATATGAAAGATCTTGGTGCTGCAAATTTTATTTTGGGCATGGAAATTAAAAGAAATCAAGCAAAACAGGAAACTTTGATTGAACCAGAGAAAATATGTTGAGGCAATATTGTTGAGGTTTAATATGCAAGAATGTAAACTTGTCAAGGTCTCTATTCCTGTAGGTGTAAAGTTGTCTGCAAATCAGTGTCTAAATACACAGGAAAAGGAAGAGGACATGTCCCATGTTCCGTATGCTAGTGTGGTTGGTAATTTGATGTATGCAGTGGTCTGTACTAGATCAAACATTGCACATGCAGTGGAAGTTTGGAGTAGGTATATGTCAAAACCAGGGAAGAAGCATTGGGCAGCAATAAAGAGGGTTTTCAGGTATTTGCGTGGCAATACTACTTATGGGTTGTGTTACCAAGGAAGACGAGGATTCGACAGAGTGTTGGACATACATGGCTTTGTAGATGCAGACTGGGTTGGAGATCTGGATCGCAGAAGATCTACAAGTGGATATATGTATAAACCTATTTGGAGGAGATATCAGTTGGATGAGCAAAAGACAGTCTGTAGTGGCACTCTCAACTACAGAATTTGAATACATGGCATCCATTCATGCAAGCAAGGAAGCAATATGGTTACAGAGATTGTGTTTAGGTATTGGGTTGGTACAATAAGTTGTAAGGATATATTGTGACAGTCAGAGTGCAATCTTCCTGGCGAGGAACCCAGGTTATCATTCTAAGACAAAGCATATTGATGTTCAGTATCATTTTGTCAGAGACATGGTTGAAGAGAAGAAGGTGTTGCTAGTGAAGGTGGACACTTTGGAGAATGTTGCAGATTCATTAACAAAGTCTGTGAGCACTGAGAAGTTCTCTTGGTGTAGAGAATCAATGGGCATTTATGCCTTGGATTGTTGATCATGAAAGTCTGTGACCCCTATATGCAAAGAAAACAACAAGTGGGAGAATGATGGATATGTGTTATATTCTTTGCACGATTGTGGGTCCCCCCTATTGGGGGTTTATTCGCCAAATTTTTGGGCAGTATTTCACCTTTGGTGATTTAATGGCATGTGGTATTTTAGCCCCTGGTTTTCTAATTCTGGTTGTAATCTAATCTGGGTCAATGGATTAGGGGTTTTTTGGATGCCACGGGATTCTATATATTGCATTGTAAACAATGAAGTTGTATGATAATAGAATTAGAGGTGCGGCTCTAAAATAGGTTGTTGGTTTTCCCGATTGGGTTTCCAGGGTAAATCTTTGTTATATGTGTGATTGCAATTGTTTTCTTTTATGTGTTAAGAATCTATGTGTGCATTGCATTAATGTAAAAGGTTTAAAACTTACGCACACGTCTTATTATTCATGTATTTATTCATCTAGCTTCATTTGGCTAGGATTTTTGCTTTATAATAGCTTTCTAGAGGGAGGTTAGCACCGATTACCGTTCTTGACACTATTTCTTACCACCCTTTTAAGCCTTTTTCTTTAAATGTTCATTTTATCAAACAAGTCCCTTTTATTTAGATATTCATAGACAAACCAGGGACTACGGGCATTGGCCTCATAGCGAGGGGCATTGCTCAAGAGTTGAGCTTAATATTTGGCTTTTTAACTTTGGCTCTTCACCTCTTTGCCTTATTAGCTTTGTTCATTCAGGGTTTTTGAACTTTGAGAAATCATACATGACCAAGATGCAACTTTTATAAGGCTGGAGTGAATGATACTGGGAAGGTGGAAAATAGTTAGTATGGTTGGGATATGGATAACGCTATCTAGCCTAGACACCTAATGGTACAAGTTAAGCCAAGAAATGACACACTTCTAACAGAAAACATGTTCCCCGAGGTACTACGAGGCAAGTAAAAAAACCGCGTAACATTAATAGACAATCGTTAGGTGTTTACCACTTTACGATGAGCTAAGAAGTTATATATCATATCCAAATAGGTACTGATAAATGGAATGTCAAATGAAGCAAACTGAGAACCATATCATACCATGGCACAGTGCATCTGTCATCTAAGCAGCGGGGATGAAATTAAGCTACACCACAGTTGAGCTAGCACGATCATGAATCTAGTGGAGATCAAGAGGAAGTTTGTCTGGATCTGGCGAAGATGAGCATGGCACCTCATGCAATCAACAACATGACACCCTTGCTAGGGCATTGTTATCGCACAGCTTGTAGCTAGGAGGAAAGGCTATAAGAAGAAGGCCAAACTGGCGTAACAGGAACCTATCCCACCCAATGTCAACACGATGGGGATGTTCTTTCTCTTTTAGGGAGGTGAGGCCCAGGGGAGACGTCCTCGGTGACCTGGGGCTTTGAGGAGGGTAAAGAATCCCCCCTCACAAATCACCACCAAACAGAGAGTCCCAGCTAAACAACCAATAATAAAGTAAATCCCCAATGAAGAACACCTGCCTGGAACAAAACAACAGCAAACTGATATATGCAAGCCATATTTCAATGGGTTAGTACTTCATAGGACTATCTGATGAATATATATAAGCAATTAGCAATAAATGTTGATGAAGTCAATGTTTATCAATATCAATGAGAAGTTATAACACTTCACTAATAAATATTGGAACAATGTAGCATTCAATGTAACAAATCAACACCTTATTCAATTAATGCCTAAACCATCATTCAATTGCTCTCAAGACAAAACGTTGTTGCATTAAAGATGAAATAACCAATGATGACGTCAGCAACAAGGGTTAGTAGGTTAGTCTAGGCTAGGGTTAGTGTAGTTAGGGTTTGAAATTCAAAGTGTTTGAGAGTATTTAGATCAAGTTCTACTTCAACGCTTTGGGGTCTTAGGATCAGTGCCTTAGGGTTTAATGGAGTCAATAATGAAGAACGCAAGAATTGAAGGAGGCAAAGACTAAGGACAAGAGGGAGAAGTTTTGAGGTGTTGCTAAGGCAAGGCCTCAAAATCAAAACCCTAGGGGAGAGAGGCTCACTCCGATGTTGCTACAGCAAGGCCTCGTGCTCTCTCCTCCTTCCTTAGGTCAATTTGGCAAAACGGCTAGCTCAAATGAAGCACAAAATCAAGACAAAGGCTTAATGAGGGAGAGTGTTGCTACAGCAAGGCTCTTTCATCAAACCCTAAAAGAAAAAACGGCCTTGTTATCACACAGTTTGTAGCTAGGAGAAAAGGCTATAAGGTAGAGGGCCAAATTGGCATAACAGGAACCTATCCCACCCAATGTCACCACGATGGGATGGTTCTTTCTCTTTAGGGAGGTGAGGCCTAGGGGAGACGTCCTCGGTGACCTGGGGTTTTGAAGAGGCTAAAAAGATAATTAGACAATGGCAAGTTTCCCCCTTCACAGATCACCACCAAAGCAGATAGTTCGGCCTATAGCCAATAAAGACAACCAAGTAGGATCCCTGCCGGAGAACAAAGCAACAATAAACTTGATATATGCAGGCTTTGGTTAGTACTTCATATATATTAAAGACTATCCGATATTCAATATGAGCAATTTAAAAGTAAATGTTGACGAAGTCAATGTTTACAAAATAGCAATAGCAGTAATGTCACTTCACCAATAAATACTAGAATGATACARCATTCAATATAACAAATCACTTCTTAACTCAATTAATGCCTTCAACAACCATTCAATTGCTCAAAAGACAAAACGTTGCTGCATCAATGATATAATAGCAAGGAGTGACGTCAGCATTCAGGGTTAGTAGGGTTAGGTAGAGCTAGGGTTAGTGCAGTTAGGGTTTAAATTCAAAGGTATTAAAAGTGTTTAGATCAGGTTCTACTTCAACATTTGAGGTCTTAGATCAGTGCTTTTAGGGTTAAATGGAGTCAATAATGAAGGACACAGGGGTTGAAGGAGGACGGCTAAGGACTGGAGGGAAGAGCTCTGAAGCGCTGCTATGGCAGGGCCTCAGAGACAAAACCCTAAGGGAGAGAGGCTCACTCCGATGTTGCTATGGCAAGGCCTCGTGCTCTCTCCTCCTTCCTTAGATGGAAAAACAAGCTAGCATGAAAGATAAAGTAAAGACACGAGAGTCAAATGAGGGAAAGTGTTGCTACAGCAAGGCTCTATCATCAAACCCTAGAAGAAAACAGCCCTAAGAGTAGATAACCTAGGCCTGGGACGTCTCCTCCTTCTTGAGCTCTGGAAAGTACGGCTAGAATATGAAGAGGGGAAAAATGAGTGTAGCTAAGGCTAGGCTCAATCCTCTTCAGCATGAAAGAGAAGAGTGTTGCTATGGCAAGACTCTATCTCACTTCAACAAACAAAATGGCTAGAAATCTTGACGGGGACATGAGACAAGGACCAATTATGTGTGCTTGTCACCTAGGGTTTATGCAGCAAGTTTATAATAATAAATGCAAGTAATAACAATACAACCATTCAATTACGAAGTTTTGCAGAATTTCACTTACATTTCAACAAGAAACATCATAGCAAACCCTAGTTGTAACACCTTCCATCAAGAGAAATGCCAAAAAATGCCAAGAGAATCTTCCTTCAACAAGTGCGCCTCCCTAAATCAGCCAAAACCCTAAAGTAGGGCGCAAATTTCAGACCTCACCAAGTGGTGAGTGAAAGATGATAAAAATGAGTGAAAACACTCAATATATAGTGTATCAATGACCTAATTTACTTTTTAGGTCATAAAAAGGTCGACAAGGCCATAATACCAAAATAATATTGTTTTTACATTAAATGCTAAGTAAAACCCTAATCAAGCAAAAGGTGAGACGTAAAGCCCCTCTAAGGGAGACGTTAGCCCTTTCTAGGGCCAGTGCAGCATCCAGAAGAAAAACGTTAGCCCCTCCAGGGGCTTCTCCAACATGCCACACATGCCACTGTTGCCCAGTCTGCCTCCAAAAGTGTCCATGAAGCTGGATGACGTCATGGTGAAGATGGGGACGTCCTAAGCCTTCCAAGGCTAGCGTTCCACTAAAAAGGGGTTATTCCCCCTAGGTCTAGTCCTGCCGGAGTGTCTCTGGTGGAACGTCCTCTTACTCTTAGGTGCAAAACCCCTGATCAAACTCTGTCCTGTCTTTGCCCTTTGATGGGGTCTCAACATCCATCTGGTGGGCTCTTCAACCCCATGGAGGTCCGAACTAGTCATCTCCCCATGTGTACTGGTCCAAGTGGTACCTGTCCGACGGGCATGGTCCTGCACATCAAAAGCTACGCCCTCCATGGGCTCATCGACCACAGGGATCATAGCAATGTCAATCACATCTCATCATCAATATTATTAAACATATGCATAAAACCCTTAATACATCAGTCAATAGCTCAAAAAAATTACAAAAACCCGCAATACAAGATTGGAGAAAAGGTCAAGGCGTCATATTGGGCTAGTGTCCACAAGAAAAGGAAAGTTTCCAGAAAGATCTCATCCAAGCCATGTAAGTGAGGTGATGTGGCTAGAGATGTCCAAACATGTGGGTGCAGTGCGGGCCAAGGATGCATAAGTGTTACCTATGGCTACCTTTGTAGAAGGCGAGTTGTACCTGTCATGGATGCATTTTTTCCAAGCCCATTCTTGCCTTTATTCTTTTTATTCTTGTTTTATTCTTTTATTTACTTTTTTGGTTCAAGAACTAACCAAGGGACACTGCCTTGGCATGGTGACCAGAGCTGACAGCGTTACCCACAAGTACTTTCACAGAGATGAGAAGGTTGGCTCGTGATGAGACCCCCTTTCCCTTGGCCATGCAACCAAAGGTCACTGCCCTGGCGTGGTAACCAAATGGTGGCAATGTCATACTGTTAGGTACCCATGGACCTAATAGGTTGGCTTGTAATGAGACCCCCTATCCTCTGAGTAGGTCTTGTTTTGTTATTTTTCGGGTCCCTCTTGTTTCTTGTTGAGAGGCTTTTTACTGACTTCTCAGGGATCCCTGGGCGAAGCATCTCGAGGTTTTATTTCTAGACTCTTGTCTTTTACCAGCTGCTATTACCTTCTGGGCCTTTGGCCCCTTCTTCCCACGAGATAAGGTGCAATCCTGTAAATAGGTAAACCCAATGCTCGGACAATGGGAGTGGGATAAATGAGCGGGAGATAAGATGAAACAGTGGTGTTATGATGGGAGCGGACGATGGCTTTTCAGAAATTCCCCCAGTGGCAAACCAAAACCTATGGGCACAGGCTTGCTAGGGCACCCTGTCAATTCCCCCAAGCGTGGTCAAGTGGGCAAATGTAAGATCCAAGCAGTTGTTAGAGATAAAAGGAATCAGATGCATATATTTAAAGGTTTTAATGATCAAAAGTGGCACATACCATGATACCTGGAGCAATTACCTCACGAAGCAAGAACCATCTCTGATACAAGACCAAGCCGATGGTGATGGATGTTGTTGCTGCTGACAAGACAAAGTTGATGGAAGAAGAAAAGGATGGGCCCTCCAGGGCCATGCTCAGGCCAATCCTGCTCTCGATACTCCATGTCTAGGACCTGTGGGCCTCGAGACATAATCTCCTAGTTATCCCTAAAAAGCGGGGATAACAGGCCCTAAGTGTAGATAACCTAGGCCTGGGATGTCTTCTTCCTCTTGAATTCTAAATGGTACGGCTAGCAAAGGAGAGGAAGAAAAAGGAGTGTAGCTACGGCTAGGCTCTCTTTTTCTTCTTCAATGGCTGAAAGTTTCTCTCTCAGGGGACATGAGACAAGGACCTACTTGTGTGCTTGTCACCTAGGGTTTTGATTCAGCAAATTATAAACATATGCAAAAAAATAAGACTACAACCATTCATTTAAGAAGTTTTGCAGAAAAATACTTACAATTCATCAAGAAATAACCATGCAAACCCTAGTTGTAACACCTTCCTTCAAGAGACACCATAGAATGCCAAAAGTCTTCCTTCAACAAGTGCGCCTCACTAAATCAGCCAATAACCCAAGATAGGGCACAAATTTCATACTTCACCAAGTAGTGAGTCAGTGATGATGAAAAAATGAGAGTGAAAATCTCCCATTTATACAAAACCTTGACCTAATTTTACATTTTAGGTCGAGTTAAAAGGCCGACAAGGCCAAAATATCAAATCATATTGTTTTACATTAAATTGTCAAGTTAAAACCCTAAATGAAGATGAAAGGAGAGTAAATGCCCCTCCAAGGGAAACGTTAGCCCTTTTTAGGGAAGATGGGGCGTCTTGGAGAAAAACGTTAGCCCTCCCTGGGCTTCTCCAACCTGCCACACGTGCCACTGCTACCTAGTCTGCCTGCCCCAAACGTCCATGATGTTGGGTGATGTCATGGTCAAGGTGGTGATGTCCTAGGCCTCCAAAGGCCAACGTTCCACTAAGAAAGGGTCATCCCCCCTAGGTCAAGCTGTGTCGGGGTGCCTCTGGTGGAACGTTCTCTTCTTATCTGGTGCAAAGCCCCTGATCCATCTGTGTCCTGTCTCTGCCCCCTGATGGGGTCTCAGCATCCATCTGGTGGGCTCTTCAGCCCCATGGAGGTCCGAACTGATCATCTCCCCATGTGTATCGACCCAAATGGTACCTGCCCGTCGAGCATGGTCCTACACATCAAAGGCTACGCCCTTCGTGGGCTCATCGGTCACAGGGATGATAGCAATGTCAATCACATCTCATCATCAATATTAAACATATGCATAAAATCCCTAATACATCTGTCAATAGCTCAAAGACGTTACACAAGCCTATATACAAATCTGGGGAAAAGACAAAAGGTCCTATTGGGCTAGTGCCCATCGGAAAAGAAGAGTTCCCAGGAGAAACCTCATCAAAACCATGTGAGTGGGTGATGTGGTTAGGGGAAGTCCAAGCATGTGGGTGCAGTGAGGGACAAGGATGCAAAGTGTTACCTATGGGTGCCTTTGTAGAAGGCGAGTTGTACCTGTCATGGATGCATTCTTTCCAAGCCCATTCTTGTCTTTATTCTCTTTTATTCTTTTATTGCTTTTCTTTTTCTTTTTGTTCAAGAGCTAATCAGGGGACACTGCCCTGGTGTGGTGACTAATGGTGGCAGTGTTACCCACAAGTATTTTCACAGAAATGAAAGGTTGGCTCATGATGAGACCCCCTTTCCCTTGGCCATGCAACCAAGAGTCACTGCCCTGGCGTGGTAACCAGCTGGTGGCAATGTCATACTGCTAGGTA
>JZKD02S1975143.1:494864-535783 GCA_000966675.3 Picea glauca | reverse complement strand
AGGGTGGGATAGGGGTAGGCAACCATTAATGGATGAAATTTTGACTGATGGGTTTTTGATTGGTGATGTGCAGGAGACTGAAAATATGATTGAATGGGAGGAAAGGGCCCATGAGTCATATTTTTTTCTTCCCAGATAGATTCCACCACTCTTGCATCCCTTCGAGACTATGTATTATTGAATTTATCTTTCTATCCATTATTGGGCTCTCATGAGTATCTGTTAGACAAGCTGGTACAATATTGGAACCCGGAGCAAGAGTGCTTCATTGTAGAGGGGAATGTGTTATATCTTGTGTTGGAGGATATTTATTTTGGTACAGGTCTATAATGAAGAAGGATTTCATGGAGGGTAGAAAGGATGTTAGGTGGAGATGAGTGGTCCACCATGGAATACATAGAGTAGTACTATCAATACAGGTCATGGAGGATGAGTAGCAAGATCCCAATTTAGGATATCATTGAGTTTCCACTAAAGGTCGATAGAACCACACCTGGCTATAAAATACAACAAGCAGGTGGCACCAATGTGCTTGGAACCAACAATATTCAACTAATGCAAGGGGGTATTGGACAACATGAAGGTTCAACTGATGCAATGTAGGAATGGGTTTTAGAATCATTTTTGTATATGCATCTATCATAGTTACCTTCTTATTTGAAAGGGTTCAATTATTGAGGCCCCAAGTACTGATGGGCCACCCGGTTCCACAAGAGCCAAGGATCACGCGGTGGGTTGAGTAACTAAGTAGAGTGCCTAGGGGAGGGGGGGGTACTACTACAGGGTTGGTTTTGATTCATGGTGGCACCAATAGATAGTAGCTATGGAAGACTTATTGTATAAAGGGAGAGGTTTTGGGTAGGATCCATAGATTCCTCTCCCTCCAAGAGAGGTGTGGGGACCCCTTGGTGAGTGTGATTTTGGAATTTAATATTTTCAATGTTTTCGTATTTTTGAAATATGCAATTTTTTTGGTGGTGGAATATAACCAAAAAAAACAATTTTTACTGTCATAGATGTAGGAATGGAGCATCCAAAAGGATGGGGCCGATCCTGTCACCAAAGAAACAACAAGTAGTCATTGGAGGGAGTGGGAAGTGATGATAGTGAGGAGGTCAATGATGTGTAGAGGAACTTGGAGGGGTTGACTATGGGAGTCCCCTCCATGTCGATGGACAATATGCCACCACATATACAACGTCATACAATGGAAATGTCTCTCCCCTTTCATCGACTTCTCTGAAAGGTGGATCACGGGGTGTTGTATTACCATGACACTTGTAACGTACCCAACACCCAGGATGGGCCTCACCACATAAAAATCTATTTATTATGACTCTAGTACCATAATGCAATCATTCCCTATCCCAATAGAGTAACCTTATGGTGTCGAATACACATAAAAATGATACTTTTGCTGACTAAAGTAATTCTTTTACTGTTAGTCGATTTCCTGTAGCTTACAACTAGAAATCTTAAAATAGTTTTAGCTACTGTCTATAACCATAAAATAGATGCATCTAAAGCGTGATAATAATCAACATGAAATGAAACTAAACCACTCATTAAAGAAACATATAATTCATTCTAATTTATGCAGAGTTCACGCACAACAATAACACTTCTAAATAACTCAACAACAAGATAAAACACTTATCTTTAAACAAGGATCATGCAACCAACTTCTTGGTATGGACATTCCACCTAACCATATATTTATTGTTCCAAATATCAACAACCAGTTCCCCTGAGATGAGGCTAGTAATCCACAAAATATGGTGGTCTCTCATAGTCCACTCGTATCTCATAAAACTCATAAACCAACTGATATTCTCCTACAACTATCCCAATTTTTCTACTAGCTCTCTTCTTCTTGACCTTCCCAACCTAAGGAATGCACCATTCGTTTATTAGAGATAACCCAAGGGATGTACCATTAGTTTATCGGGGATAACCCAAGGGATGTACCAATTTTTTATCAGGGTTAACCTAAGGAATGTGCTAATTGTTTATCATGGTATCTCTAGCATAGGTAACTGAAAATCTCTTAGCTGAGAACTCAAGGGAACTTGCTGCTAGGAAAAATATCAAGAAACCAACAAAAAAAAATTGTTTTTTTAGCGCAACTCACACAAGAGTTCACTCTTCATGCCTGCCAACCTGGATATTTAGTTATCCAACTCCAATTCACTCCAGTTATGCTCCAAAGTTCTCCCTCCATGGATACACCCGCTCCAATCTCTCTTTCTTTCTCCCTTTCCTTCCCATGCACAAAACTTGATGTCTATAACACTATTGTCCCAACCCATACCAATATCCTCTCTTGTGTATTTCCTTTCTTGACTTACACTCTTCCCCACGATGATTTTTCTGAACCCCCATGTACCCAATAACTCTACGATGTGACCACTCAAACCCACCCTCTTACACGTATTCAATGATTGGCTTTGGGAACACTCAATCAGAAATGGGAAGGTTTGTATACAATACACAAGTTCAGGAAAATGGGTTTAATTAATATACATGGATAATTCTTCCTTTAACCCCCCTCTTGGCCATTATCCTAGACACTTCCCCCTTTGTGGATTAATTCAACCCCCATCTCTTTTCCATGTCCCCTTTAGCAGCTGACATCACAATTTATTATTAAAATATTGAAATACAATTCACATATTACATTGCTTGGTTGTAACCACATATTATATCCACATAAGCATTAACTAAACTGGGGATTATAATGGGGATGTTACATTCCCCCTCCCGTACAATTGTGCACCGTCCTCGGTGCACTCTATGCCGATATATATATATATATATATATGAAAATTTACATCACAATACCTAGAAATAAAAATTATGCAATTTAACAGCTCCAGCTTCAGCTCCAACCATCAATATCATGTTCTTCTCACTCACCGACCCAAGTAATGCACCATTCGTTTATCAGGGTTAACCTAAGGGATGTACCACCTGTTTATCAAGGATAAACCAAGGAAGGAACCATTCATTTATCAAGGTCCCCAACACAATTGGTCGGGACTCTGAGATGTGGTTCTCTTTCTGCTGGATTATCCCAACTCACGAGAGTGTTAGATTTTTTTCCATACAATGCTTTAAATGGAATCATTTTCAATGAGGCCTGATACCCATTATTGTAGGAAAATTCAACTAAACAAATATAATCTTCCCACTTTGATGGATGATCCATCACATACATTCTAAGCATGTCCTCAATTATCTTGTTGGTCCTCTCTATTTTCCCATCCAACTCTGGATGATATGCTACACTAAGATTTAGATTTGTTCCAAATCCTTTGAACAAAACTTTCCAAAAATTCCAAGTAAACTTTGGATCTCTATTTGAAACTATTGTCTTAGGCACTCCATGTAACCTGGAACCTTCCTTTATGATAGTATGTGCAATATTTGTTGCCTTATGTGTAGTCTTTACTGGAATACAATTTGTTTCTTTAGTCAATTTATCCACCACCACCATGATGGAATGATGTCGCTTCACTGTTTTGGGAATATTAGTAATAAAATCAACTGTAACTACTTCTCACTTCCATCTTGGAATGGGCAATGGTTGTAGCAAACCTACTGGGTGTTTATGCTCTATCTTTACCTTTTGGCATTCTAGACATATGGCTATGTAATTAGACACATCCTTCTTCATTCCCGACATATGGCACATTGTGCATTTTCTTCAGAATTGCATTTTTCAGCTGATTGGAATTCGACACATAATTTTCCATTGTACATGAGAATTCCATCTTCTTTCAGCTCATAAAAATTAAATTTCCGCTAAAAATTATCTTGTTGTAATGTTTATTTTATTTTCACATATTACTGATATGAATTTTTTGTTGCAATAATTTGATCCTTAAAATATGTCCTGTACATGATGATGGTTGCCACATGCACTTCATGAGATCTTCTACTAAGTGCATCAACTACTTGATTTTCCTTGAATTTTATATGCTTAATTTCGAAGTCATATTCACTGAGAAATTCCAGCCATCTAGTTTGTCTAGCATTTAGTGTTGGTTTTCCAAACAAATGTTTCAGACCATAGTGGCATTTCCTTAATTCAAACTTCTTACCCATAAGGTAATGCCTCCACATTTTTAATTCATGTACAATCACTACTAACTCCAATTCATGTGTATCATAATTCCTCTCATGCTCTTTTATTTTTATGGACTCATAGCATATCACATGGTCCCTTTGACTAAGGACTCCACTGATTCCTTCCTTGCATGAATTGGTGCACACAAAAAAAATTCATTTGGATCTACAATATTCAATAGTGGTGTACTTGTAAATATTTCCTTCAACTATTGAAAACTCTCTTCACACTTGGAATTCCATTTAAATTTCACTCCCTTCTTTTGCAAGGAAATGATTGGACTTGCAATTCTTGAGAACCCTTTTATGAATCTTTTTTAATAACCAACAAGACCCATGAATGATCTAACCTATGTCACATTCTTTGGTGCTAGACATCCTCTAATGGTCTCTATATTCTCATGTCCAAATTCTATCCCTGTTGCTGAAATTATATGTCCCAAGTAGTGAATCTTATTTTGGTAAAAGATGCACTTACTTAGCTTAGCATACAATTTATTCTCTCTTAAAACTTGCAACACCATTCTTAAATTATACTCGTATTCCTCTTCTGATTTAGAATAGACGATATCATCTGAGAACACAATCAAAAACTTGTCCATGTACTCCCTGAACACTCCATTCATCAGACATGTTAGCACAGAGTCACCATCAGATTGCAAGAGGGTAAGCCCAGTACCCATCAAAACGTTTGTGGAGGTAAGTTTATGAATGGAGGCCAAGTGGACAAAGATTAGTAAGAGAATGTTTTAACACATAAACTAGACAAACCATGCATAGGGAAATGAGATCCTCATTAACTTCAATCAATGGTTTAAGGTTAAAGGTGAGCATAAGGAAGACTTAGTGAGAAAGGTGGACAAGTCTGCCATGGGCATCCGACCTTCAAGCAACTTGGTGAAGAAAAACTCATGCACAAGAGCACTCTTGAACTTAAGTTTTAGACACTGAAAGATATCACAACAAAATAATAATCAAACCTCCATTAATATGCGACTACAACAACTCTTCTGGATCCTCCATGCACGAGCATTTTAGCATAAGAAAAAACAAGGTAACAAAGAAAATTACTGAAACATGTCACAATAACATTATAATCAACCCTACATTACAATACAACTACAACTCACATCTGGATCCTCCAAGCAAGAGTGTTTCAACAAAGATTAAACAAGATGGTGCAAGAAACTGACTTCTATTAATGCGAAAGTCTCAGATCTCATACAAAACCAGAGAACAACTCTGTTATCAAAATATTACAAAATAGGGAGCTCTTCTCAACCAATTGACGACCATAAAAAATATTGAATTGGTCTATTTATACTCAAATCAATCCACAACTGCCAGTAGTGTGATCTAGTCATCCCATTTAAAGATTTACATCTATGCAGCCTTCTGTCAGACTATGTGTGTATTCTCCTACCAGACACAAGCCCAGATAAGCATGGGCCTGTAGGAAAAATTGTCCGTCGCAGTACCTTGGGCTGACAGCTCTATCTCCTTAGCCATAATTTCCATGCTTTTTATTTATGGTCTTCGATGAGGTTTCAACTATTGGTCCCTTCTAATTAACTAAATCCTCCTTGGGATTGAAGCATGACTGGACGACTAGTGGGCGACCACCTATTACTGTCGGCTATGATATTATATGCGCACGTGATTTCGGGGCCACAGGAAGTGGTTTAGGCCCACATCGCTTTCGGTCCCGAAATGTGTCGCTTCTCGCCACATAAACACCCCACAAAACCATGGTTAGGATTTCGGCCCACTCAAGGCCTTTTAACGTCCGAGCATGTTGCAGCCCTGAAATGATTTGAGGTTGTTGATCTGAATGAGACCTGAGATCTAGGCACTTGGAGATAGATCTACATCGAACTACACAGGGAATATCGACCACTGCAAACTACACTTTCCCACTCACTTCCATTCATAGATTTCACTCGTGACTATGGATAAATTTATGTGATAACATTTGGCTCCACAGGGGATGGCATGATCCCTACGAGCCTCCAAGAATGCGCAGTTCAAGTGCCTTAGCCTTTGGGTCATGGAGTCTCTTATTCAAACATAAATAAAAGGAAGTGGTAATTACAATGGTGGAAATCCAATCATGGCATAAGAAAAGTATTTTTTCAGATAGTGCCCATTGATAAGGCCACCAAAAACTTTGGAATCCTCCAAGCTCTTTAACTTATAGGTGTTATTTAAAAATACTTGAGAAATATTGAAAGGACCAATCCACAAGGCTTCGAATTTACCATGTTTTCCTTTGTTTTTCCTGGGGGCATCCCAATTGAGCACCAGATCCCCCAGCTAAAAATATTCCTTTCTTTCCCTCTTGTCAAAGGCTTGTTTTATTTTCTGTTGGTGATCATGAGGTTTATCAAGTAGCTACTCCCTAGCGTGTTGTACTTCTATCAGTTGTTGTATCCTCCTGACCATATCATCAGGTTATCCTTGGTATTCCTGGAGGAATTTTTCCACAGGCAAGGAAATCTGAGCAGGAAAAATAGCCTCAACCCCATATACAAGATGAAAAGGGGAAACACCTAATGACCTCTTTGTCGTAACTCTGTTAGCTCATAATGAAAATTTCATCATTGAGTCCCATGCCTTTTTATTGTCTTCTAACAATTTCTTGATGATCTTTATGAGGTTCTTGTTAGAGGAATCTGCTAAACCATTTCCCTGATGGTAGTAAGGAGTAGAATGGATTAATGTAATCCCATACAACTCACAAAACTTGATCAATGGTTCAGCCTTGAAGGAGGCAACATTGTCTATAACAATCTTTCTTGGACAACCAAATTTGGACATGACATCTTCAAGGAAGATGATGATTACTTTGTGGGAGGCACTCCATGTATGGATGGCTTCTATCTACTTGGTGAAATAATCAGTGGCAGGCAAAATCCACCTGTGCTGACCACTTGAGGCTAGGTGTATTTCTCCAATGAATTCAAGACACCACTGTTGAAAAGGTCCAGAAATCATTATAGGTTTCAAAGGAAAATATTTGAGCTGTTGTTTTCCAGAATTTTTTTGGCATTTGTCACAACCCCTAATCTTTGCACAAACATCAGTAAACATGTTGGGCCAGAAATACCCATCTCTGAGGATCTTATAAGTTGTATTCCTCCAGAAATGATGTCCCCCACATATGTTATCATAAAAATCAGTTATGGCCCTTTGGGCCTCCTGTGGTTATAGACATCTCAACATAATGCCTAGAGGATCATTCCAATACAAAACCTGATCAACGAGACAATATTTGATTTCTTTGAGTTTCAAATCTCTCACCTTTTTTTTGTCCAAGTCATCAAGATCTCACAACTTATGCAAAAAATATATGATGTATTTATACCAAGTGCATTTTTCCAAGTTGAGGCCGACATGAGAGTTTTTATCAACAATCTCAACTTGTTGATTTTATGATTTTATGTTCATGAAATCAACCCCTAAAGCCTTGCAGTTTGATTCAGCCAACAACCTAGACAAACCTTGTACTTTTACCAATTTAGTGGGCTTTAATTCTATGTTGAATTCCAAAATTTTAGCAATCCATTTGCTTCTCTTCCCATCTATGTTAGGCTGGATCAATATCTCTTTCACTGAGGCTGAAGGGACATATGCAACAATCTTCGAATGTAGGACATAGATTCTGAAATATTTGAGGTATTTAACCAAAGAATATGCCTGCTTCTCCATGATATCATATCTCGTTTCTGCATCCCTCAAGGCTCTAACCAAAAAGGAAATAGGTTTCTCTAATCCCTCTATATTTTTCTATAGAAAAACAACAACTAATGTATCAGATGAGGAAAAATAAAATATCAGAAATTACTTAGAATAGTCAGGGCTGATGAGCACAGGTGCTTCAGTCAAATCCCTTTTGATTTGGCCAAAATAATTTCTGGACTCAGTAGTCCACTTCACCTCGCTTCCCTTTCTAAGCATGTATGTAATGTGCTTAACCAAATTAGCAAAATTAGAGATGAAACTTATGAGAAAATTGATTTTACCCAAGAAAAACTAGACCTCCTTCTTGGATCTGGGAAAAGATAAGGACTGGATGGATTCTACTCTGATTGGATCAATTCTTAACCCTTTTGCTAACACGATATGCCCCAATAATTTGCCTTCCTCCATAGAAAACAAAGATTTTTTAGGATTGAGAGAGAGAACAAACCTTCTACACTTCAGGAAGACCTTCTTCAAATGATGACAATGATCTCTGCCAGACTTTGAGAATATTGTCATGCCATCCAGGTAGATGACTACAAATTTGTCTTTCTCTCCAATAAAGGCAATGTCCATGGCTCGCTGGAAGGTTGATCCTGCATTCATTAATACAAAGGGAATTTTATCATACATGAATGTTCCCCAAGGAGTAGTGAAATATTTTTTCTCTCTATCTTTAGGTAGGATAGAGATCTGATTGTAGCCAGAGAAGCCAACAACCATAGACATCCTAGACAAACCAATCACTCTTTGCAAAATGTGCTCCATCTTTGGCAAGGGGTAGTTATCCTTTTTGGAGCTCCTATTTAAACTCCTGAAATCACCACATAACTTGATTTCCCCATTTCTCTTCCTCACAGGCACCAAGTTAGCCACCCATTCTGAATATCTCAAGGGGATGATGATCTAGGCATCCAACAACTTTTTCACTTCTTTTTCCATAATAGGCAGCAACATGGGATTTATCTGTCCGAGTTTCTACCTAAATGGTTTGGTATCTTCTTTCAAAGGGATCTTATGCTCAATAATGTTTGTGTCATATGTCCTTAGATATTCATATTTCCAGGAAAACACATCAACAAACTCTTTTCAAATCTTGACATACTCATCCCTTTGTTCCTTTGATAAACTGCTAGACAATTTGACATACTTTGGATCCTCTTTTGTCCCTAAATTGCATTTATTCACATATGCATCTTCAATTGAATCTTTAACCTTTGCAACAACAACATTTCTGTCAAACAATCTTTCCAAGGGGACAAGTCCTTTTGGAATATGGTTACTAGGCAACTGAACAACATGATGGTTAGCAATTTTATTCAGAAAAATATCAGCATGAGGGATTTCTTCAGTATCCTAGTCTTGATCAATCTGAAAAGTAGATAATTCGTCCACATTCTCAAGAAACTTATTTATCTCAATATCATCCTCAAAAACCTTCCAATGTTTGACATTGTCATGAATAGAGGCTCTGTATTTTACTTCCACCTCATACTTGAGTTTAGGGGGAAAAGGAACCCTGAACTTACTTGCTGAAGCAACCAAGGAATCTGCCATAGTGTTCTACTCTCTTGGAACAAATGAGATATTAAAATCCAAGAAGAAACTATCAAAAATATTCTAGAATTCATTTCTATAGGCCCTTAACCTAGGGTTCTTAGCCTGATACCAATTTCTTACTTGATGAACAATCAACTCAACATCTCCAAATAATGCTAACTCCTCAATATTCATGTCTTTGGCATCTCTCAAACCCAAAACAAGAGCCTCGCATTCTGCCACATTGTTTTTTGTTTCAAATTAAAGTTTGTAAGACATGGATATGGTCTCTCGGGTAGGAGAAATGAAGACTACCCCAGCACCAACATTCTCCCTAGAAGAGGCTCCATCAAAGAACATCCTCCAAATAGAGGTGTTGGGAAGAGGATTTTTGCAAGAAGTGATGGGCTGCTTTCTGATTTCAATAGGTTCTTGAGGAGAATAAGTGATTTGTAGCATATTGGCTCCTAAATCAGTGTCAACTGCAAAAATGGGGTGGTTGGTAGGATTTGTTTCATCACTGATAATATAAGCAAGTTGTGCTTCCCTATAAAGCCTTCTATGTTTCCCCCAAAACACAAGAATGGTGACATATGAAAGTTCCATATGCAAAGTTCCCCCTAGTCTTTTGATCCAAGATCTAGACAAGAGAATTCCAAATTTAGGGGGCACATCATCCACCACAATATCCATGACCACACTTTTCATTGACAATTGGAACAAGGAGACAACCAGGTCTTTAATAACCCCAAGACACTTCATCTTCCTGGAATCAAATGAGTACAGGTAATGGTAATTTTTGGTAACTTCCAACCCAATCTCATCCATGACAGTCTTAGGCATGAGATTATGATATGCTCATGAATCCATCAAACAATTATGCAACACTTTATCATTAATGTTCAATGATGTATAGAAAGGAGGGGAGGAATCATCCCTATCCTCTAACAAAGGCCCTAGTATGACATCTCGTTTTTCATCTTGGAGGTTAACTGAGTCTGTGGGAAGAGATGAAGTTTGAGGCTACAACATTTTGGAAAGGTACCTTTTGAAATCCTCATTCTTAACTAGCTCCAAGAAAGGTACATGGATTTTAATATTTTGAATCTCATTATCAAAGCTAAAAGAGGAGGGAGGCTTTAAAATCTCCTTAACTTCTGGGGTAGGGATCTTAACCAATGGCTGGGGGTTTTGTGCCTCTTTTTCTTTGTTTCTATCTACCACACTCTTAACGGGATGCTCTGTTCTAGTAGGCTGATCAGGAATGTCAGGATTTCCTTCTTTCTTCTTGGACCTTAGGTTGTATCTATTTGGATTTACCTTAGTCCTTTCCCCTTTGCTTAGCTCATTCAGTTGGCTATCCATGAGAGACTCTTCATATGCAGATTGGGTTAAATGAGGAGATGAGGAGGTGTCACCAAGATAATGGATTTCAAGATCAACATCTTCTTCCTCTCCTTCTTCATCAGTAACGAGATTATTTTGGAGAGGGGATAGGATTTTTTGGTCATCCCTATCCCTATTTCTTTGATCTCTTTGGATGATATGAGGGGCATTATTTGGTCTTCTGAAATTACCCCTATTATCAGCATTATGGGGGTTCCTATAGCTCTATTTTCCTACAAATTTCAATTTCTCCATTTCTGTAGAAAGTGATTTTACTAGTTTTGTCAACTCATCTACTTGAGGGGAGGCAGCAGAGGAACCAGAGGTTGAAGCTTCACCCCTACCTTTTCTTTTGTCTCTATCAGATTTACTCCTAATTTTGTGAGCTTCCAATATATTAGACTCTACTTCAAGGGTTTGATCTTGCATATGAGCTAAAGAGGTAGCTCTTCTTTCTCTCACCAGGAGGAAAAACTTAGGGTCAAATGTGTTTTCATAAGTAATCTTGGCAGAGGCTTCTATAGGCTTTATTTCAATGGGAATATTATTGTACATCTTATTAAATATTTTTGAGAAGTCTGAAACAGATTCCGCCTCTTTCCTCTTAAGTGACCCAAACTCTGTAATATAATAAAGAAAATATTTTTTATCCCCCCAATGCCTTAGGAATGAATCATCCAGAGCTTCAATCCCAACAATAGATCCAAGAGTCAAACCCCTAAACCATTTCCTAGCCTCACCATCAAGGCTCTATACAAAAACTCTCATCCACACATCTTCATTTTCAATGTTAAGATTATCTGCATAAATATAAAAAGATGAAAGGTGTTCTTCTGCAGTTATGTCTTCCTCCCCTGTGAACTTGGGCATGTACTTAAGGTAGTCTCTAGCTAGGAGGGAATTCATAGGCCGAGGTAAAACAAGAGGGGCATATCTAGTAGCCACTATGGCATCCATTATGTTTCTAGGGGGATTAACACCTACCATTGGGATGTGAAATGTAGGAGAACAAGGGGGAGATGGAGTTTGGATAGGTAGGAATGGATTTCTGTTGGACTAGAATAATATGGGGTTCAAGGGAAAATAAGTTTCGCCCTCTTTAGATACAATAACGTTTATAGGAGGAGGAGTAGGAAAACCCAAAGTGGGAAAGTCTTCTAAGCTCGTGGGTCTAAACCATTTTACAATATTAGGGGAAACATGAGTTTCAAAAATTTCTCCTTCCAAATGCAGACTAGAAGGGGGGATTCCAATAAGAAAACTTTCAAAATCTAAACTTCTAGAAACTCCAGTAGATGGTATAAAATGAGAATTAGATACAATTACTAGAGTTTTAAAAGAAGAATCACATAGATTACCATAATCACCTGGTACAATAGTTGAAAGGCATTCTTGAGAGGTATTTACTTTCTTGATAATCTTTTCTGGGTCAACTTTAGGTGTTTCCAGAGGCATTTGTGGAGTAGACCTCGTGTGTCTTCCTTTGGGAGCCACAACTGAAACAGTGGAGTCACCAGGTGCAAGTTGCAATATTCAAGGCACTGATTTCTGATGCACATTCAGAATCATAATTTCTTTGTCGTTCAATCCCAAGGAAATGTATTCAATTTGTTCCCCAACAATGGAACCAAGAATGTTAGCACTGAGAGTCACCCTCAGATTGCTAGAGGGTAAGCCCAATACCCATCAAAATGTTTGTGGAGGTAGGTTTATGAATGGAGGTCAAGTGGACAAAGATCAATACGAGAATGTTTTAACACAAAAAATGCGCAAGCCATGCATAGGGAAATGAGGTCCTCATTAAATTCAGTCAGTGGTTTAAGGTTAAAGGTGAGCAGAAGGAAGACTTAGTGAGAAAGGTGGACAAGTCTTCCATGGGCATCCAACCTTCAAGCAACTTGGTGAAGAAAAACTTTGGCACAAGAGAACTCTTGAACTTAAGTTTCATACACTAAAATATATCACAAAAACACAATAATAAAACATCCATTACTATGCAACTACAACAACTCCTTCTGGATGCTCCATGCATGAGAATTTCAGCATAAGAAGAAACAAGGTAACAAAGAAAATTACTGAAACAAGTCACAGTAGCATTATAATCAATTGTACATTACAATACAAATACAACCCTCGTCTAGATCCTCCATGCATGAGTGTTTCAACAAATACTAAACAAGATGGTGCAAGAAATTGACTTCTATTAATGAGAAAGTCTCAAATCTCATACAAAACCAGATAACAACTCTGTTATCAAAATATTACAAAATAGGGAGCTCTGCTCAACCAGTTGATTACCATAACAAATTATTAAACTGGTCTATTTATACTCAGATCAATCCAAAACTTCCATGAGTGTGATATGTTCATCCCATTTAAAGATTTATGTTTGTGCAGCCTTATGTCAGACTGTGCATGTATTCTCCTATCAAACGCAAGCTCAGATCAACATGGGCCTGTAGGAAAAACCGTCCATCGTAGTACCTTGGGCTGAAAGCTCTGTCTCCTTAGCCATAATTTCCATACTTTATATTTATGGATTGATCTTAGGTTTCAACTACCAGCCCTGCTCATTAACTAAATCCTCCTCAAGATTGGAGCACAACTGGACGACTAGTGGGCGACCACCTATCACTTCCGGGTACGATATTATATGCACACGTAATTTTGGAGCCACGGGAAGCGGTTTAGGCCCACACTACTTTAAGGTCCGAAATGTGTCACTTCTCGCCACATAGCCACCCTGTAAAACCATGGTTAGGATTTTGGCCTGCTCAAAGCCTTTTAACACCCAAGCATGTTGCGGACTCAAAATGATTTGAGGCCGTTGATCTGAATGGGACTTGAGATCTAGGCGTGACAACTATTTTAGTTCCCCCATGAAATTTTTATCCACCTTCCAACTACTCTTGGAGATAGCGCTACATCGAACTACATAGGGAATCTTGACCACTGCAAACTGCACTTTCCCACTCGCCTGTGTTAATAGTTGTCACTCGTGACTATGGACAACTTTATGTGATAACAAGACACATAAAAACTATAGGGGCATTTGATAACCCAATTGGCACTATCGTCAATTCATAATACCCATACCTTGTTCTAAATGTTTTCTTGTTGTTGTCTTCTTCCTTTATTCTTACTTGATGATAGCTTGATCTCAAGTCAAGCTTCGAAAAGATTCTTGCACCTTTCAGCTGATCAAACAAATCTTCAATTCTTGTCAAAGGATACTTACTCTTTATGGAAACCTTGTTAAGGTTCCTGAAATAAATATGCATCCTTAAGGTTCCATCCTTCTTCTTCACAAAAAGAACCATGGATCCCCAAGGTGACACACTTGGGCATATGTACCCCTTCTTTAAAATTTCTTAAAGCTACATATGCAACTCTTTTAGTTATGGCATGCCCATTCTGTAAGGTTTCTTAGACACTGGGGCAGCTTCTGGCACCAAATAAACAGAGAAATCAATGTCTCTTTTGGGTGGTAGTCCCTGAATTTATTTTAAAAAATCTTCAAAATCCCTCAAAATTGGAGGGTCTTCAATGCTTGTCACTTTGTCTTTGTCTACCTCCTCCATACAGGATGCAAACATCTGACATCCTTTCCTGAAGCTCTTATTCAAATCCATAGATGAAATCTCTCTAACAGGTACAAGTCTTGGAATTCCTTGAATCTTTCCTTGCTTCCCTTCCTCATCAAGACATGTGATTATGTTGTTGTAACAATCTAGGACAACATGAGTTTTTTCCAACCAATCCATGCCGATTATAAAAATGTATGAACGTAATGGTACGATGTTTACATCTACCTTTGTGCTAAGTCCATTCATGTCTATTGAATAATATTTAACCAACTCACCTATTTTCCTCTTAGCCCCTGTGGCTAACTAAACTAACCAAGATTTCTTATGCTTACTTTTTTGCAAGTGAAATATTTCAATAATGTTAGTATTTACGTAACTATGGCTGGCTCCAGAATCAAATAAAATTACTATGGTCTCATTATTGATCTTATGTTCCACTTCAATCATGGGGGATTGATACTCATATTTCTTTTTATCCAAGGCTGCATAAATCATTGGCATAATCCTACCCATGTATTCCATTGTTTCAGCCTCCTGAATGTTGTGGATAGTCCTTATTCTTTCTCCTTTTTGAGGGAAGTCCCTATATAGATGATTTTCCCCACTTTCCCAACATTGTACCAACTGCTGCCTTGGCCTTTTTTCAAATAAATCTACAGGCTTGCGTTCATTTTGTGTGATTGGACTGTGTTGATTCACTTGGAAATTATTCTTGAAAAAGGGTGGCTTAAAACCCTTCTTCCTTTGATCCTTCTTATCCTTCATCTTGTCATTCCAATCTTTTTGGAAAAATAGTCTTCCTTTGCTCTGCTCATATAGATGGATTTCTCTCCTTATGGTTTCCTCCAAGGTTTTTGGGTTATCATATTGAATCTTATCACTGTAGAAAGAGGGTAACCCACTTAGAAACCTTTGGATTTTGACTCTTTAATCCCTGATGAAGTCAACATACTTCAACAATTCAAAGAAATGCTTCTCATATTCTTCCATTGTCATGGTTCCCAACTTGATTTCAAAGAAATCTTTCATCTTTGTTTCATAGTACTACTCAGAAAAATATTTCTCTTGGAAATATCCCTTGAATTGACTCCATGATATTCTTTTCTCATCAAGGTTCTTGGTTTTCTTAAGTTGATACCATCGCATGGTTTCCTTTCCTTGTAAGTGGTAGGTGGAAATTTTGTATTCCACCCCGGATGGGTAATCATACAACTACAAATATTTCTCCATTTCCAACAGTGAGGCCTCAACATATTCTCCTTTCTTTTGCTCACCATTGAAAGTTGGTGGCTTAATATTCTTGAGTTCTCCCTGCAGGATGTCTACCTCGGGTATTCTCCTTTTCCTCCAAACAAGAGACATATTTGGGATTCTCCCTAGACCTAAACTTGAATGAGTTATTCTGGTGGAATTCCTTGGATAATGATGGAGTCTACTCATGCTTTTTGAATACCTATTATTCCCATGATAATCTATTTTTCTATGGGATCTTGATGATGAATATTGTCTAGAGCTAGCTTCTTGCTTGGTGCAAAAGTTCTTGTTAGCATGCTTCTGTAGCATATTTAGGCTTTGAAGTATCTCTTCTTGATCCTTCATGATCCTCTCATTATCGACTCTATAAATATGCACTTCTTTTTGTAGGCTTCTCATAGTTACAGTCCCCTGCCTATCTCTTCTCCCATTAGACTCAATATCAACATTACCCATACTGATACGAAGACGTCTAATTTCTTATTCATGGCTATAAAACCCTTGAGAATCCTCCATGTCTCTATTTCTCATGTAGGAACTAAATTCTTCTTTTTTGTATCTCTAATTTTGCAAGAATGTGCATGCAATAATTGTTGTTAGAATTAAGCATATTGCAAAATATTTATCAATTAGATTACATGTCATTCTTCGTTTTAATTTATGAAGAATATTAATGCACTACTCTCAAGTATGGTTCCTTAAATGCATTCATTTTCAAAACAACTTTCCAATTGTTTTCCTCATTCCTTAGTTTGAGTTTTGAGTGAATAGTTACAACAATTACAAGTTGCAATTTCCACTCTTTTACTACTACAAAATTCACTGATATCACTTTTTAAGAAAATGTAAATCCCAAATCAAAATTATAGGTTGAAAAATCTCTTCTACTCCTCAATACCTTTCCAACAACTATTCGTTTGCTCCAATTTGAGCTCCTATATGAAAATTATGGTGGAAAAATAATGAAGGAAGATTCATTAGCATGTGCAAGATAGTAGCAATGCTCAACAACCATCCGATCATTTCTTGATTAGATCTCCGCCATTGATTTGTTTTAATGGATTCACCGCATATCTAAGTCATACCTCTTCTTCATACCTTCCATGAACCTTCCACCAACACTTAGCTTCTTTTTTCTTTCGTGGACTCACAAAATCATAATATTGTAACCTTCCTTTCATAAGTCCATCCGAAAAGTATCAACACTTAACCATGTTTCCATATACATGGACTCGCGGAATCATAATCTTGTAACCTTCCTTTCATAAGTCCATCTGAAAAATATCAACACTTGACCATTTTTCCATCTACGCGGACTCACCGAATCATAATATTGTAACCTTCCTTTCATAATTCTATTTGAAAAATCTCAACACTTAACCATTTTTTCGATCGACGCAGACTTGCGGACTCCCAGACTTAACACTTAGACAAATTCCAAGATCTTACCATGGTTTCGTAGGACTAACAATTGGCCTGCCACATGGTCCACATCACCCACCAATTGTCATCATGTCCAACATGTACCTACCATAGTGGCAACACACATATTTATTCTACCATGTCATCTTACATGTGGCCTCCATGTCATGCCGACATCATCGTACTGAAAAATACCCAAATTTTCCCGATTTTCTTATATTCAAAATTTCCAAAGAGGCACAATTCTTCACATTACCCATGAAATTTCTCTCAATTTTACTGCAGCAATTTAAATACACAAGTTGCAAACATACTCCATAAATTAATTTTATGTGAGTTTCCACTTCAACATTCTGCTAACTCGGCCCATCCAGGCTCAGTGTTGAAAATAGATCTTTGATGCCACTTTTTAAAGAACCCAACACCAAGGCTGGCCCCCGCCATATAAAAATCTCCTTATTACAACTTTGATACCATAATGTAATCGTTCCCCATCCCAACTGAGGAACCTTACGGTGTTGAATACACATAAAAAAGATACTTCTTCTAACTAAATTAATTCTTTTACCGTTAGTCGATTTCCTGTAGCTTACAACAACAAATCTTAAAAAAACATTAGCTACTGTCTATAACCATAAAATAGATGCATCTAAAGAATGCTAATAATCAAAATCAAATGCAACTAAACCACTCATTACAACAACATATAAGTCATTCTCATTTACAAAGAGTTCATGCATAACAATAACACATGTAAATAACTCAACAACAAGATAAAACACTTATGTTTAAACAAGAATCATGCAACCGACATCTTGGGATGAATGTTCCACCCAACCATAGATTGATTGTTCTAAATATCAACATCTAGTCACCCCTGAGTTGAGGCTAGTAATCTACAAAAGAGGGTGGTCTTTCACAATCCACTCACAACTCATAAAACTCATAACCCAACTGATATTATCCTACAACTATCCCAATTTTTCTACGAGCTCTCTTCTCCTGACCTACCCAACCCAAGGAATGCACCATTCAATTTGAAATGGAAGGTTCGTATACAATACACAAGTTCAGGAAAATGGGTTTAATTAATATACATTGGTAATTCCCCCTTTGACCCCCCCCCTCTTGGATATTATCCTAGAACTTCCTTCTTTATGGAATAATTCAGCCCCCATGTCTTGTCCATGTCCCCTTTAGAAGCTGGCATCACATTTTATTATTAAAATATTGAAATATAATTCACATATTACATCGCTTGGTCGTAGCCACATATTATATCCACATAAGAATTAATTAAACTGGGTATTAAACTGGGGATCTTACAACACTCGTGACCAAGATTACTAGATGTCAGTCTCCCCATTTTGTACTAGACTCGATATTTATCTGGTCAACACATTTTGTATCAGGAGGGCATTAGAGCCCAAAATTTTGTATATGTGCCACCTCTTTTTGAAGGATGTGTCATCCCTGATTTTTAGGGATAACCAGGAGATCATGTCTTGAGGCCCACAACTCCTAGACATGGAGTACCGAGAGAAGGATTGACCTCAGCATGGCCCTGGAGGGCCCATCCTTTTCTTCTACCATCAGCTTTATCTTGTCAGTAGCAACAACATCCATCACCATCGACTTGGTATTGTATCAGACGAGGTTCTTGCTCCATGAGGTAATTGGTCAAAGTATCATGGTATGTGTCACTTTTGATCATTGAAACCTTTAAATATATGCATCTGATTCCTTTTATCTCTAACAAGCTTGGATCTTACATTAGCCCACTTGACCATGCTCTGGGGGATTGACAAGGTATCCTAGCAAGCCTGTGCCCATAGGTTTTGGTTTGCCACTAGAAAATTTCCGAAAAGCCATCATCTGCTCCCATCATAGCACCACTATTTCACCTTGTCTCCCGCTCACCTATCCCATTCCCCTTGTCCAGGCATTGGGTTGACCTGTTTGTAGGATTTCACCTTATCTCGTGGGAAGAAGCGGATAAAGGCCTAGAAGGTAAAAGTAGCTGGTAAAAGATAAAATCCTAGAAACAAGACCTCGAGATGCTTCGCCCAGGGATCCCTGAGAAGGAAATAAAAAGCCTCTTAGTAAGAAACAAGAGGGACCTAAAAAATAACAAACAAGACCTAGTCAGGAGGATAGGGGGTCTCATCACGAGCCAACCTATTAGGTTCATGGGTACTTAACAGTATGACATTGCCACCATCTGGTTACCATGCCAGGGTAGTGACCTTTGGTTGCATGGCCAAGGAAAAGGGAGTCTCATCATGATCCAACCTTCTCATCTCTGTGAAAGTACTTGTGGGTAACACTGTCAGCTCTAGTCACCATGCTAAGGCAGTGTCCTCTGATTAGCCCTTGAATAAAAAAAGAAAAAGAAGAAGAAAAAGGAAATAAAAGAAAATAATAAAGGCAAGAACGGGCTTGGAAAAAATTGCATCCATGACAGGTACAACTCGCCTTCTACAAAGGCACCCATAGATAACACTATGCATCCCTATCTCTCACTTCACCCACATGTCTAGACATCCCCTAGCCACATCACCTCACTTACATGGCTTGGATGAAACCTTCCTGGAAACTTCCCTTTTCTTGTGGATACTAGCCCAATAGGACGTCTTGTCTTTTTCTCTAGACTTGTATTGTAGGTTTTTGTAATGTCTTTGAGCTATTAATCGATTTATTAGGGTTTTTATGCATATGTTTAATAATATTAATGATGAAATGTGATTGACATTGCTATGATCCTTGTGTCTAGTGAGCACATGGAGGGTGTATCTTTTGATGTGCAGGACCATGCCCAATGGATAGGTACCACTTTCACTGGTACACATGGGGAGATGATCAGGTCGGACCTCCATGAGGGCTGGAGAGACCACTAGATGGATGTTGAGACCCCATCAGGGGGTAAAGATAGGACGATGGTTGATCAGGGTTTTACACCAGAGAAGAAGAGGGCGTTTCATCAGAGGCACTTTGGCATAGCCTGGCCTAGGGGGATCGACCCACTTCCAGTGGAATGTTTTCCCTAGATGGCCCAAGACATCACTTAGGAGCTCATGTCGTCACCCCAAGCATGTGACAGTTGATAGGGCAGTTGGCACGTGTGGCATGATTGGGAGGCCCAAAGAGGGCCAACGTTTTTCCCTTTGGTGCTACATTTGCCCTAAAAAAGGGCTAATGTCTCCCTCAGTGGGGCTTGATGTCTTTCTTTTTCTCAATTAGGGTTTTAAATTGAACATTTAATGTAAAAACAGTATTACTTTGATATTTTGGCCTTGTCGGCCATCTTATGACCTAAAAAGTAAATTAGGTCATTGATACACTATATATTGAGGAGTTTTAACCTCATTTTATCATAAAACATCAGTCACTCATTAGTGAGGTATGATTTTAGTGACCTACTTGGGTATTTTTGTTGGTTTAGTGAGGTGAACTTGTTGAAGGAAGGCATTTCTTAGCATTTTATGGTTTTTCTCTTGAAGGAAGGTGTTACAACTAGGGTTTGCATGGTTATTTCTTTAAGAATTGTAAGTATTTTTCTGCAAAACTTCTTGATTGAATGGTTGTATTCTTATTTTCTTACATGTATTTATAATTTACTGAATCAAAACCCTAGGTGACAAGCACACAAGTAAGTCCTTGTCTCATGTCCCCTAAAAGAGAAATTTTTAGCCATTGAAGAAGTAAGGAAGAGCCTAGCCATAGCTACACTCTCATTTCTTCTTCTCCCTGAGCTAGTCGTACTTTTCAGAAGTCAAGAAGGAGGAGACGTCCCAAGCCTAGGTTATCTACACCTAGGGTCGTTCTTCTTCTAGGGTTTAGTGATAAAGCCTTATTGTAGCAACACTCTCCCTCACTACACTCTCTTGTCTTGATTTATCTTTCATGCTAGCCATTTTTGCCAAGTCAACCTAAGGAAGGAGAAGAGAGCATGAGGCCTTGCTTTAGCAACAACAGAGTGAGCCTCTCTCCCCTAGGGATTTGATTCTGGGGCCCTGCCATAGCAGCACTTTAGAAAGTTTCCTTCTAGTTCTTAGTCGTCCTCCTTCAACTCTTGCATCCTCTATTAAATTGACTCCATTAGCCCAAAGGCATTGATCTTAGACCTCCAGCGTTGAAGTGAAAGTGATCAAACAAACTCTCAAACTCTTTTCTAAATTGAAACCCTAACTAACTACTAACCCTAAGCTATTGACGTCACACCTGAATATTTCATCTTTATGCAACAACATCTTGTTTTAAGAGCAATTGAATGGTGATTTAGGCATTAATTGATGGTGTGTTGATTTGTTACATTGAATGCCATGTCATTTCAGTATATATTGAGGAAGTGATATTATTTGCATTGCTATATTGATAAACATTGACTTCGTCAATATTTATTTCCATAATTGATTATTTGAATATCAGATAGTCGTATGAAGTAATAACCCATTGAATTATATCTTACATATATTGGTTTATTGTTGCTTTGTTCCAGGCAGGTGTTCTTCTTTGGGGATTCACTTCATTATTGGTTTTTTAGCTGGGACTATCTGTTTTGGTGGTGACCTGTGAAGGGGGGAACTTTACCTTTGTCCTTTTAACTTTTTCCTCTTCAAAACTCTAGGTTACCGGGGATGTCTCCCCTAGGCCTAACCTCCCTAAAGAGAAAGAAACTCCCCATTGTGGTGAAATTGGGTGGGATAGGTTCCTGTTACACCAGTTTGACCTCCATATTATAGCCATTTGACCTAGGTACAAACTGTGCATTAACATTTTGGCGCCATTGTCAGGGAACACTGAGTCATTTCTCTTCAAATGACACATCTTTTTGGTAAGCCTTTCCTCAGAGAACTTTTCTTACCAGCTTACCTTGCGACTCCACTAGGGTTTTTTCCCTATTTCTTTGGTAGTTTCAAGTAAACTATCTGGAAACTCCACAAACTAAAAGGAGATTCAATAATCCTCCTTTGTCTTTCAGAAGGAAGCCTCCCTTGAACTCTCCTATTGTCAAATCACTTTTTGGGAAAAGCCTTCCCTTAAGAATCATGTCTAGCTCTCAGACTGCTACAACGAACCCAACCAACAATCAAAGAAAATGGTCATCTACTCTTTTCAAGCCATTAGACATGTCAGCCATACCTGGCTACCCTAGGAAAATGCCACCCAAATATGAGAAGTGGTTGCCTAAATTTACCGGTACTGATGCAATCAGTGCCGAAGAGCATATGAGCAACTTTTGGGCATTCTTTTGGCTTCACCCCATTAGTGATGATGCTGAAGATCTAGTCATGAAGTTGTTCTCTGCTACTCTTTATGATGCCTCAAGGTGTTGGCACCTAAGCCTTCCTGATGGAAGCATCAAAACCATGGACAGACTTGAAGAGGCCTTTCTCAAAATATGGAGTGTCAAAGAAGACCCTAATATGCTTCTCACACGACTGAATAACCTTGACAAATATGAAAATGAGTCCATTCGAGAGTTCCACACCAGATTCGAGACTTTACTGCAAAGAATTCCCGCAACCCATCATCCAAAAGATGACTACCTCGTCCATGTTTACACTAGATCTTTCAATGGCCAACTAGGGTATCTTTTTAGAGCCAAAAACCCCTAGTCTATTCAAGAATCCCAAGAGCTCGCTACCAAAATAGAATGGAACCTCCTTTCATCCAAGATTGAGCCTTTTTCTAACACAAGGGGGAGGATAGACACTAAACCAAAGATAGTTCACAATGTTGAGCCTGCTTCAGATCTATGTACCAGTATCGCCAAACTACAATCTTCTATGAATGGTATCATAAAAAATCAAGAGAAAATGATCAACAGGATCATCAAGTTGGAAAGATCTCAGACCCAGGCACCCAGGGTCCCGTACAAAGGCAATTCCAGAAAGGGGGACAATTTTATAAACCAAAGAATGAGCATGAATTTCCAAACACTTTGGCCCTTGCAAATGTTGTTGATGAAAATCCTTGGTGCTTGGAATGCAGCGAAGCACATTGGGAACATGAGTGCCCCTACAATAGTGGCCATCAACAAGTCAACAACATGGATTGTTTCATGGAGTTTCCTCAAATAAATATCACAGATGCAGAACATCAGGAAGCCGTGAAAGAAGCAACCAGATCAGAAAGGATGGCAATGATAAACAACTTGGATCAACAATCATGAGAAAAGCTAAAGAAACAAGAATTTCAGGTGTACAGAAGAAAGAATTTGAAACAACCAACTGCTCATTAGGCAAATCCCCCACCCTTGAAAATGCTTCTTCCCAAGACATCCAAGGCTCGCAAGGTTGACCTGAACTTTGACTTCGAAGGGGCATTATCAAAAATGCATGTAAACGTCCCCCTAAGAGAAGCAATCAAGATCCCATCCATCAAGGAATGATTTGAAACTTTCTTTTCGGGATCAGATGAGCCTATGGACCCCCCTATTATGTTGCAAGCTGATCACTTTAGGGTCAAATATGGTGAAAACCCTCCTTTCTTCATGAATTTGACAACAAATAGAAAAAACCTTAACAATTTCATGTTAGATACAGATGTTGGTGCCAACATGATGTCACTCAAAGTCATGCGACAAGTGGGTTTGAAGGTCACACAGCCTTATAGAAATGTATGTGGTTTCGAATCTAAAGCCATACCCACACATGGGGTGGTTGAGAATGTTGAAGTTCACCTAAAAGAGTACCCAAAGAAGATGGTCCACATTGACATTGTGGTAGTTCATGTCCCAGATGTGTGGGGAATGTTGTTATCTAGGAAGTTTGGTGCAATGTTAGGTGGCACCCTTGAGATGGACCTCACATTCTTGCAATTGCCTTTGAAAAATGGAATGGTAGGTCGTCTCCTCAATGTGCCAATAACTGAGGACCATGTACAGGATATTACTCACCTTGACAACAATGACAAAGCACAAAAAGAGATGATACAAACTCTTCAAAATTATTCTCCAGAAGATATTCCCTTTGCAATAGAGGAGGACTTTGATCAGAACGAATGGCCCCAGAGAGAAGAATACCAACAAATCCTAGATGAATTCAAGAACAAAGAAATTGGGACCGTGAAGATATTAAAGAAACATGAGGATGACGTACAAATCCACCCATCTCAACAAGAAATTTTTACAGCAGAATCCCACCCCCCTCCCTCAGCACAATACACCAGGGTTGTCCAAGGAACGACCAAATACAACGTTAGGAAGTACAAGGAGGGAGACATGGTATGGATGTGGGATACCCAGAAAGGAGAGCCAACTAACGTAAAAGGAAGCTCGGTCATGGCTCGAACCCTTCAAAGTTGGAATGGAATCAGTTAACGACTCATATTATCTATCCACTTTGGAGGGAAGAAGGCACCCATTACCCATCAATGGGCACCTCCTCAAACCCCACCAAGGTGGGGGGACTTGATTTCACAGGTAAGTGCGGGTAATTAGGCATTTTTTGTGTATTATGCCATTTGCATTTCATGTTAGTTTTCTTCCACATTTGCATTGTTGATTGTTTTATTTTTAGTATATATATGTGTGTGTGTGTGTGTGTGTGTGTGTGTGTGTGTTGGGGCGGCATTACCACCCCATTTTTGTTACCGATGCCCCCATCAAGTTTGAGCAGGTCTGCAGGTTATGACAGAGATGTTGAGGTTCTCATGCACTCTATAGTGAGCACATGTCCCCGAGTTGAAGCTAGATGTTATCCCTAACTTTTATGGATAACCATGAGATCATGTCTCGAGGCCCACAGGTCCTAGACATGGAGTACCGAGAGCAGGATTGACCTGAGCATGGCCCTAGAGGGCCCATCCTTTTCTTCTTCCATCAGCTTTATCTTTTCAACAACAACAACATCCATCACCATCGTCTTGGTCTTGTATCAGATGAGGTTCTTGCTCCATGAGGTAATTGGTCCAGGTATCATGGTATGTGTCACTTTTGATTCCTTTTATCTCTAACAACTACTTGGATCTTACATTAGCCCACTTGACCATGCTCTGGGGGATTGACAGGGTATCCTAGCAAGCCTATGCCCATAGGTTTTGGTTTGCCACTGGGAAATTTCTGAAAATCATCGTCCGCTCCCATCATAGCACAACTATTTCACCTTGTATCCCGCTCACTTATCCCATTCCCATAGTCCGGGCATTGGGTTGACCTGTTTGTAGGATTGCACCTTATCTCGTGGGAAAAAGGGGCTAAAGGCCCAGAAGGTAAAAGAAGCTGGTAAAAGATAAAAGCCTATAAATAAGAACTTGAGATGCTTCACCCAGGGATCCCCGAGAAGGAAATAAAAAACCTCTCAGTAAGAAACAAGAGGGACTCGGAAAATAACAAACAAGACCTAGTCAAGAGGATAGGGGGTCTCATCATGAGCCAGCCTATTAGGTTCATGGGTACCTAATAGTATGACATTGCCACCATCTAGTTACCACGCCAGGGTAGTGACCTTTGGTTGCATAGCCAAGGGAAAGGGGGTCTCATCACGAGCCATCCTTCTCATCTCTGTGAAAGTACTTGTGGGTAATAGTGTCATCTTTGGTCACCATGCCAAGGTAGTGTCCTCTGATTATCCCTTGAATAAAAAAAGAAAAAGAAGAAGAAAAAGGAAATAAAAGAAAAGAATAAAGGCAAGAATGGGCTTGGAAAAAATTGCATCCATGACAGGTACAACTCGCCTTCTACAAAGGCACCCACAGATAACACTATGCATCCCTAGCTCTCACTTCACCCACATGTCTGGACATCCCCGAGCCACGTCACCTCACTTACATGGCTTGGATGAAACCTTCCTGGAAACTTCCCTTTTCTTGTGGATACTAGCCCAGTAGGACGTCTTGTTTTTTTCTCCAATCATGTATTGTATGTTTTTGTAATGTTTTTGAGCTATTGATCGATTTATCAGGGTTTTTATCCATGTGTTTAATAATATTAATGATGAAATGTGATTGACCTTGCTATGATCCCTGTGACTAATGAGCCCATGGAGGGCATAACTTTTGATGTGCAAGACCATGCCCGATGGACAGGTACCATTTGGACCGGTACACATGGGGAGATGATCAGGTCGGACCTCCATGAGGGTTGGAGAGCCCACCAGATGGATGTTGAGACCCCATCAAGGGGTAGAAATAGGATGATGG
This sequence comes from Picea glauca, assembly GCA_000966675.3. Classification (NCBI taxonomy): domain Eukaryota; kingdom Viridiplantae; phylum Streptophyta; class Pinopsida; order Pinales; family Pinaceae; genus Picea; species Picea glauca. The sequence continues at coordinate 509,582 of JZKD02S1975143.1, read as the reverse complement.
TTGATCAGGGTTTTACACCGGAGAAGAAGAGGACGTTTCATCAGAGTCACTTTGGCAGAGCCCGACCTAGGGGGAATGACCCACTTCCAGTGGAACATTTTCCCTAGATGGTCCAAGACGTCACCTAGGAGCTCATGACATCACCCTGAGCATGTGATAGTTGACAGGGCAGTTGGCACATGTGGCATGATTGGGAGGCCCAAAGAGGGCCAACATTTTGCCCTTTGGTGCTGTATTTTCCCTAAAAATGGGATAACGTCCCCCTCAGTGGGGCTTGACATCTTGCTTTTGCTCGGTTAGGGTTTTAAATTGAACATTTAATGTAAAAATAATATTGCTTTGATATTTTGGCCTTGTCGGCCATTTTATGACCTAAACAGTAAATTAGGTCATTGATACACTATATATTGAGGAGTTTTAACCTCATTTTATCATAACACATCACTCACTCATTAGTGAGGTCTTATTTTAGTGCCCTACTTGGGTATTTTTGCTGGTTTAGTGAGGCACACTTGTTGAAGGAAGGCATTTCTTGGCATTTTATGGTTTTTCTCTTGAAGGAAGGTGTTACAACTAGGGTTTGCATGGTTATTTCTTTAAGAATTGTAAGTATTTTTCTGCAAAACTTCTTGATTGAATGGTTGTAGTATTATTTTCTTGCATGTATTTATAATTTGTTGAATCAAAACCCTAGGTGACAAGCACACAAGTAGGTCCTTGTCTCATGTACCCTAAAAGAGAAATGTTTAGCCACTGAAGAAGGAAGGAAGAGCCTAGCCATAACTACACTCTCATTTCTTCTTCTCCTTGAGCTAACCGTACTTTCCATAAGTCAAGAAGGAGGAGACGTCCTTGGCCCAGGTTATCTACACCTAGGTTCATTCTTCTTCTAGGGTTTAGTGATAGAGCCTTGTTGTAGCAACACTCTCCCTCACTACACTCTCTTGTCTTGATTTATCTTTCATGCTAGCTGTTTTTTCCAAGTCAACCTAAGGAAGGAGGAGAGAGCACGAGGCCTTTCTTTAGAAACACCGAAGTGAGCCTCTCTCCCCTAGGGATTTGATTCTGGGGCCCTGCCATAGCAGCACTTCGACCTTTTCCTTCTATTCCTTAGTCGTCCTCCTTCAACCCTTGCGTCCTCTATTACATTGACTCCATTAGCCCAAAGGCATTGACATTAGACCTCCAGCGTTGAAGTGAAAGTGATCAAACAAACTCTCAAACTCTTTTCTAAATTGAAACCCTAACTAACTACTAACTCTAAGTTGCTGACGTCACACATGAATATTTCATCTTTATGCAACAACGTCTTGTTTTAAGAGCAATTGAATGGTGATTTAGGCATTAATTGATGGTTTGTTGACTTGTTACATTGAATTCCATGCCATTTTAGTATCTATTGAGGAAGTGATATTATTTGCATTGCTATATTGATAAACATTGACTTTTTCAATATTTATTGCCATAATTGCTTATTTGAATATCAGATAGTCTTATGAAGTACTAACCCATTGAATTATAGCTTGCATATATTGGTTTGTTGTTGCTTTGTTCCGGTCAGGTGTTCTTGTTTGGGGCTTCACTTCATTATTGGTTGTTTAGCTGGGACTATATGTTTTGGTGGTGACCTGTGAAGGGGGGAACTTTACCTTTGTCCTTTTAAATTTTTCCTCTTCAAAACTCCAAGTTACTAGGGACGTCTCCCTTGGGCCTAACCTTCCTAAAGAGAAAGAACCTCCCCATCGTGGTGACATTGGGTGGGATAGGTTCCCGTTACGCCAGTTTGACCTCCATCTTATAGCCATTTGACCTAGCTACAAACTGTTCAATAACAGGATGTAACACACATTGATGATATATATATATATATATATATATATATATATATATATATATATATATATGCTTATTTCGACTACTACTTATGGATGTCAAATGATGTAATTTCCAACCATGTTTTATGTACATGCATGCTAAATGACTTAATTAATGTGACAAATTCCATTCTAACACATAATTAGCCAACAAATCAAACAACATGTTAGATCCTCATAGAATATGGCAATACTCGATGTATTCAAAGTAGCATTCAAGAAGACGAACCCTCAAATATTTGTGCAATGACACAAGATGTCTGATACTATAGGTGTGATTCAAATATGAGACTAAAAGATGAGAGTCCAACCTGAAAAATAAATGATAGATTCCAAGAGCGAGAGCCTGGGACAAATTTTCAATGACAACATTATACTCTAGGATGTTATTGGTTGTAGGACCAAGGTAAACACCCCTTGAACTCACTAGCTTATCAGTGGGAGAGAAGATCACCCAACCAGTGGAGGAAATGTTCCAAGTACTATGGTTGGCAACATTAACGTATCCCACATAGAATAAGGTGGATAATCACATCTACAAATCAAGCATAAATCATGATAATCAACGAACTGAGACAAGCAACACATGTAGAAAGAAAATGACACCACTCCAAAACAGAAAACACACTTATGTACAAAGCATCATGTGTTCTAATGGCCTACACATAACAATGTTTTAGGTAGATCCCATTGCGAGGATCCAAAATAAGATTCCCATCATAGATGACTATCTTGTACATCCATTTTTTCAATACACATTTAATGATGTAGGAACCATGCCAAAGGGGTTCAAACTTACCTGCACCTAAATATCATGATCCTGATCATAGAACAAGACCAAGTCACCTTCTAAAAAAGACACGAGGATGAATAAATTGATCATATTGGGATTTTATGTGTTTCTTCTGAGTCTCATTGGCCAATGCAACATCAAAACATTGTTCATCAAGATGTTCCAAGTACAAGAGACTCTCCTCCTCGGTGGAAGTATTAAGCAATGGTTCTATGGCGAGCTTCAACGATGAGATTTCACATTCAATTGAAAGGATTACCTATATACCATAAACGAATTAGAATGGTGTGAACCCAATGATAATTTTGGTAGAGGTATGTGTTATGCCCCCACAATTACCCATTGAAAATTTCTCTTCTCTAGAGGAATTATAATGAGTCCCCCTATCAAAAATTTTCAGCAAGGATTTTATCACTACTAACGTGATTTGGTACTTGTAAATGAACTAATATTATATATGTGGAGTGTCATAATTAACTATAAATATCTATATTGATCAGAAGTCCTATGAATTCCCCTAAGATTGTGGTGAGACCCTTGCTTCATCGAAAATTGGACATAATCTCTTTTCATAAGCCCTCTCAAGCTTACAAGTCAAAGGTTCACTCATATAAACAAGTTTGAGGGCTATCAGTATTTTTCTCATGAGGAAATCCCACTCAAGATAATCATGCATATAAACAAGTTTGAGGGCTATCAGTATTTTTCTCATGAGGAAATCCCACTCAAGATAATCATGCATGTCATTCCCTTCACATTTTCCGAAGCCCGAAACCTAATAGGCCATCATAATTTCTCTATTGGGAAATAATCATAACATGTAAAGTTTGGCACCTTATTAGATCTTGAAGTTCTAAGGCTCATATTCTTCAAACTCTTCGGTATTGTATTTTATCCCATTGGGATAAACCATTTAACTTGTACACTCTTGTTTCCTGAAAGGAAATTTCCTAATAGGCTTGTTTTGATAATATATGTCTTGTCTCGACATAAATCCTCCATGCCATAACTTGTGTCAAGTCATGATTGGTCCACAGATACCATTGAATGTAAATTGGAGTCCAAGGCACGTGGTTAAGCCTTTAATTATCTGATCACACTAATTTGGTCATAATACCCCAAAAAACCTTAATTCATTGGTTGGATTAAAGATTAAAAAAACATTTAAATCGTTCATTGTATAATGCCTTCTTTTAAGAAACACGTTTTTCAAGGTATAGAATGTTCCTTTGGGGAATCCCCATTGGGAAAATAGTTAGTGATACATAAAAACTTTTCTCGAAGTACATTTCCCGAGAGAATATTTTCCAAATACTTTCCTTCCCAATAGCGTGCCACCCCTCGAAGCACCCATCGGAGAATCACCTTCCCGAAACTTTAATGTATCTTAAGATTTTATCGATGGCTCGTTTTCCGAAAATCTTTGTTTCCAAAAACTATAGCTCCCTATACGATTACCGGGAGAAATCCTCTCTAAGGTCAAATATTCTCAAGCTTCAATTGCTCGAAGTGAATATCTTTGTCTCGACGAAGCCTTCCCAAAGTTTATTAATGGCGATGTACAATTGTGTTCTTTCATGGAATTGACCCGTTCGAAACAATCAACGTGAAGTGTGTGAAATTGCTACGAAAATTCAAACTTAATTGGAAATCAAATATGTATTGATTATCACTCATTTGGAGTTCATTGTGAAATAATATTTGAGTTGTTGATTTATGTAATCAAGATTGAGAAATTTTGTGCATAGTCTAATAGTTTGTTGTAGCGATACCTGTTATCATATTATCTTACTCATAGTTTTTCTCATCTTGCAGAATTTCAAAGTCTCGGGTCCTGAAAGCTACCGGAAGAAGAAGTCGAGGAGCTATTGAAAATCTGCACAGACAAATACCCTGGAAGCTATGTTGTTCACAAATACTCAATATCGTGACGGTCTGAACAACTGCATGATATGGAGTGAGATGTATGAAATGTTCCACAAGGGAAATATTTTTTCGAGGATGAAGAATTGAATGTATATCAAAACATCCAAAAAAGTGGATTATATGCTATAACATGACTAGGCCCGATGCCATATAAAAATGCGAAGAAATGGGTGTGTTTTCATTTGGACAAGAAATCCTATGCTATACTAGATGAAAATAAAGAACCTTTTGCTTCTTTGAAGAATGAAGACATCCATATTTGGTACAAGATACCAATTCCCATTTCACCTCTCAATGTTGTATCGATGGATAAGTTTAGTGAGGAACATGAAGATGAAGAAGAGGTGATTAAAGAATGGTTGCAATAAGGGGAAGACCGCTCACCCATTGTTTCTTAGGCACCACATGAAATAACCTTATATGATCTTGTTTTCCCTAATTTGTAGACTGCGTGGGAAGAAAACAACATCCATTTTCAAACAGAATGGACACCTATGGCCTATTATGTATAAAAAAGGGGAGAAACCATCAACTGGATGCAACTCTTATCAATTAACATATTCGAGAGATCAAAGAGGTCTTCTACCCTCAAACTGAGAGGTTTTTATATGTCAAGATATTTAATTTATGTTGCATGTGAAAATGTTCCTTTTCCACGGAAGGGATGGGAATGGAACCCTAGCCTATTTCCAATTCATATTTATTTCTTCCAACTCTTGGAAGATAGTTATAGGGAATACCTATATGAGATTGGTGAGCATTTTCTTATACCTTTGTATGCCCTAATTTACAAACAAAACCCTTTGAGAATATCAGTTGAATCCATGCAATACACAGAGGAAATTGGGGATTGGTTTCTTCAAAAGTACTATACTTATATACGATAATTTGGAAGCTCTAGCCCCCCTCACCTTCTAACCAAGTTTATCCCATAAAATTTGATCATCAGAGAAGTAACATATCAAATGTCAGAAGTTGGGATCACAACTATGATGAATTCCAATCTGAAAAGACATTAGCCAAAATTCCCTGTGACAATAAGGACACGAGCCTTAACCAATTTAACACACGCAAGAAAAGAAGTTGAAGCCTTGAAGGAACTACTTATATGTGTAGAGACATATGACCTCGATAAGACAATAGAAGAACATATAAAGTATGTGGGACTATTGCATACCATTGTACATGAAGAGAGACCCCAGGAGGACATTTTCAAAGGGGTCATGTATTTTGAAGAATCTTTAATAAAAATGAGAGATGAAAAGGAAAAAGAATCTATTAGGCTATTAGAGGAAGAGAAAGGGAAATATATGAAAAGACAGTTTGAGGAAATAATTTTGAAAGATATTACACAAAGGGAGGCCATAAATAAAGAACAAGAAGAAAAGGAAATAGAACTATATAACAAGGCCATGGAAGTTAATGAAGATTATGAGAAGAAATAGGAAGAACCTGCAACGTTTTCTACCAAAGGTACAGATATAGGGGAAACCAAAAATGCTACTAAAAAAGGAGAGGAAAAAGGTAGAAAGAGAAGAGGCCACTAGAAATAAAGATGATAACGAAAGAGAAGAAAAGGACAAATACATAAAAAAGGAAGTCGAGAAGAAGAAATGATCTGGATTATTTTCAGCGAGAAATGAGAGTGGAGATATAATAAAGAAATATATAGAGATATATTGGATATCCAATAGTACAACATAAATGTATTAGAGATGCAACCATAAACACACAGATACATTAATACACAATTTTCTATTAATGAGAGAAAATGTACGAAGATTGTATTAATGAGTGGATGACTTGCTAGAATGGTGTCATCTTATCTCTGAGAAGATATGTGTCCGCTACTCACATTCACAAGAAGATGATTTTATAATGAGGCTCCAAAGTCATTTTTATCATAAAGAAAATTCAAAACCCTAACCCCAGAATATGAAAATCCAACAGTTTTTTGGACCCTATTTTGGGTAGTTTTGGTGTATCAACTTCCTAGGGGCATAACTTTGGCATACGATCTCCGTTTGGGGTGCATGATAGTTCATTGGAAAGGTATCATCGAAGAGATTCATTTTGGGGGTTCAATCAGATCCTTCAGTCATCATTGAGGAGATCTATCCTGAGAAACCTTCATTTAGGCCATCAAAATGGCCCCAAAAGTTTAGGAACTGAAAAACTGCTAAAAATAGTAAGTTGTCAGAAAACTATTTTGAGCCAGTTGGAATAGTGGGTGGCCACCATTATCAACCTGGATTAATCCTCCCTCCTTCGGAATAAATGATCCCCATTGCATTGAGCTCCTGGGGGAGAGGGGAAAGCGATTGTTGAATCTGAAACTTGGTGAGTTGCTTGCCTTGCTAGAGACATTGCACTGCTTGGTTTGTGGAAGGTTATCTTGAACTTGTTGTTGGCAGGGTTGAATTTGTTCAATTAGTCGGGCTATAAGAGATGACTGTGTCTGGAAGGAATCTTTGCATTTTTTTGCAGTGTTTCTGACCTGATTCTATTAGATAGAAGGTTCTTGGGTCAAGGCTGTAGTGGTTGCAATATCCTTTCGTTCACCTTTTGAACAGATTGTGAAGAAGATGAATTTTGTAGTATGAGATACTACCTTGAGACATTGTTTAGGTGGGACAGTAATTGGAACTACCTCTGGTATCTTGTAGAGATGACCCCCCAGAGTAGCAATGACACTACGGGGTCAAGACTCATAGATAGCATGGCACTTCCACATCTATGGCTGGCCCAAGAGAACATCACAAACATCCGATGGGGAAAAATCACATGTTACCTCATCCTTGAAGGGATGGATGCCATATGACAATCGACATTGCTAGCTAACACAAAGATATTGTCCCTGGTGAAGCCACTCGATGTTGTATGGTTGCAGGTGTGATATTTTTGACAATCCCAATTGTTTGATGACCTCTGCTAAGATGAGGTTCTTCTAGATTCTGCTATCAACAATAAAATGCAACGGGGCCCCCTTCACCCACATATGTGAATAAAAAAGGAACTCCTCCTCTTCAATATATTTTGGTTCTTCTGGTTGAATTGTTGCGGTCACGACAATAGCAGTGGGGTCTATGTCGATGATTTGTCTTCTATCATTATTTTCTGAATCAGATTCTAAATTAGGGTTGACTCCTTGTCTTTGATCTCGACCACTAATGACTATTTTGAGCGACACTGATTGGTGTTGTGCCAGGGGATTTTGTAGAAATCACACCATTTTTCAGTGTCCTTCTTCATCTTTTTGTGACCCTTCTTTTCCTGTGGCTTGGATTGGTTTTCGGGAGACTGTTTGTTATGGATTTCTTTATCTTACTTTGGTTGTTGCGTATTTGCATACCTGAATTCCCATTTTTTCTAGTGCTTAAATTTCTGGTCGAGTTTAACATCATATCGATAAGAAACACCGATTGATGAGATGTCAAGAAAATCCATTTCAGTTTGGATGTATCTGTGTAGATCCCCACGATATTTCAAAACCAAATGTTGTTCAGAGTCTTTGATACCCATATTGGTGAACAAGGTATGGAAGGTAGTGGTGAAATATGGAACTGCTTGGCCCCTCTCTTACCGCAATGTGCTCCATCTCATGTATTGGTCCTCATAGTTTCCAACAGGGTAATACTATTCCTTTACCTCATCCACAAAAAAATCCCAAGTGGGCTCGACCCCATATATTCCAGACTCCTTTGTGGAAATTTTATCCCAGTAATTTTCCCACCAATGTTTGACATGGAGGAGATCCTTAAGGAGTGGGAAGGTGATATTTTCCCTATCAGAGAAATACTAAACAGAGAAATAACCTTCTAGAAGATTTAACCATTTTTCTAGGGCATCTACATCTATTTGTCCTTCAAATATGAGAATATCAAAATTAAATTGTAATTTGAAAGGCGAGGTGCCTCCAAAGATGTTTCTTGATGAATACACACCTTTTGTTATCGACAAGCATTGAAGGATGTGAGAAATTTTTTCCATCATTTCGTCCCTCTGTCACGTGAGAGCTTGCTCAAGAAACATATTAATAGAATTGTTTTCTTTGCCGTTTTTCTTTTCTTCCTCCATGGATGGTTTATTGGGTGTGTGAGAGTGACTGTCTTCAAGAGATACAAGCTCGAGATCCAAATTGCTATAATTGGACCTCGTCGGGGAGATGCACTGAAAAATGATCAAGACCAGTCTGCTCTGATACCACTGATCCAGATTATTTTCGGCAGTAAATGAGAGTAGAGATATAATAAAGAAATATACAAAGACATCTCATATATACAATAATATAACATAAATGTATCAAAGATGCAATCATAAACACAAAGATACAATAATACACAATTTTCTATTAATGAGCGAAAATGTACATAGACTGTAAAAATACAGAGTGAAAGACTCGCTAGAATGGTGGCAGCTTATCTCTGAGAAGAGATGTGTCCGCTACTCGTATTCGCAAGGATATGATTTTACAATGAGGCTTCAAAGGCATTTTTATCATAAATAAAATTCAAAACCCTAACCCCCGAAGATGAAAATCCAACAGTTTTGTGGACCCTATTTTGGGTAGTTTTGGTGTATCAACTTCTTGGGGGTGTAAATTTGGCATACGATCTCCATTTGGGGCGCACGATAAATCGTTGGAAAGGTATCGTCGATGATATTCATTTTGGGGTCTCAATCAGAAAATTTGGGTGACATTGAGGAGTTGGATCCCCAAAAACCTTCATTTAGGTCCTCAAAATGGCCCCAAAAGTTTAGGAACCGAAAAACTGCTAAAAATATTAAGTTGCCAAAAACCTGTTTTGAGCCAGTTGGAATAGGTGGGTGGCCACCTACATCCACCTGGATCAAGAAATAAACATATGAAGCTACCAAAAAAATGGTTTCAGATGAGGCTGAAAAGAAGAGACTAGAAGAGGAGGTTGGAGAAGAATAGTAGAAGGAGAGATAAAGAGAGCAGGTCATGAAGCTACAAAGAAAGAAGAATAATATAAAAGAAGAAAGGATCAATAGGATGAAGGATGAACAAGAGAGGTTTGCACTTATGAGCCCATTTACCAAAAATAATACTCCAGTAACACCCACAGATCTTTGAACCCCACTAAATTTCATCCCAGAAGCAATATACATTAACACCAAGGAAGTGGTGGAATTTGAAGACACCCTACCAGATGTGGGAACTTATTACTACACTAAAACAAAGAGGAATATAAACAAAAGAGAAAATAAATTCCAGGGGCTTATGGAAGCACCAACAGGGTTGGAGATAGGTAAAATTTCAATTACTTGGCCAATGGGAAATGATCCAAAAGAAAATGAGAGAGAGACAACTTCGGCCCTTCATGAATTTGCAGGGGAAAACTTTAGCATGGTGGAATAATTGTATGTTTCAGTGGATGAATGCAGGATGAGGATATCCTGATTACAAGATAAACTAAGGCAACAAGAGGAACATATAGGTGCACATTTTCCCCAAGAAATAAAATTCAAGGAAAAGTTATAGAATATTGAGCTTGATGAACTCAGGGTCGGGCATGCACATGAGATAGGATAGTGTAAAAGAGAGCAACAAGAAAAAATAGACATATCCAACAAACATAAACAAATAATTTGTGAGTTAGAGGATCAACTACAACAAATGAGAATCACTATTGAAAATAATAACCAAGAGACAAATATCATGACAATGATGACAAATAGAGCACTAGAAGTGAACGAAGTGCTAAGGGAAACACAATCACAAGTTTTTAGAACACTGGGGGAATTCCAAAGGAATTATTATGACTTGATAGAGCTGCAAGACTAGGTAAATGAGTAGAGGAGAAATTAAAGTGAAGCTCAATGTTCTTTTGACAAGGTAGAAGATTGGTAGGAAAGGCATCCCCAAACACCATTTTTTTTTCCTAAATATCATGTAAAATAGAAGACAAATAATCAAATTTAATTTGATTCATAATAGACATGTTTGATGAAGTTAAGGAAGATGGAGAAAGAGGCATTAAAGCATGCATTAGAATATGGAACTATTTGGATGAAGTGTTGGAAAATTTTGGGATGGAACCAATAGTGTGTTTTGAAGATGTGGGCCCTAGTGAAATAAATATGAATGATGTAATTGAGCTCAAAGAAACCAACATAGAAGAAATGCAACAACTTGAATATTTAGTTTAGGAAAACTTCCACAAAAATTAGTGAATCCTATCGAACTAAATACATTTACCAAGGATTATGTAAAAATAATGAGACAAGAAATCTGTTGGATTACTGAGAGCAGGGGTGAATCAATAATAGAAAAATTTAATCCTTTTTAACCATAAAATGCAAATGTTATATAAATATAGCATTACCATCCAACAGTTTCATACTAAATAAACAATGAAACAATGAGTAATCATACAAATACACAATACACTAGTTTTTTTACTTGGAAACCCAAAGTGGGAGAAAACCACGAAATATGTTTTCTTATATGTATTTAAGAATTACATTCATTGGAAGCACTAACTTCATTTTTTTTCTATCTGCAATTGGAAGGAGGCTCCAACCCCCTATTTTCTCAGGCTACAACCTGAGGGAAGCTCCAACTCCCCAATTATCTGGATACAACCAAAAGGAGACTACAACCCTCTATGTTCTCTAGATACAATCGGAAGGTGGCTACAACCACATGTCCTTACCTCGTCCAACCGCTCTGACGTAGAAGTAGAATGATAGAACCACTGTCACATTGTCATTGTGAGATATACTACTATAAACCTGTACCAATCAACCTGCACAAAACAACCTGTAATCAACATGTACCATAAACAACCTATAATCAACCTATACTATAAACAAGTGCATCAACCATGCACCAACTTGTACCATCAACGAGTGCATCAACCATGGACCAAATATGTACCAATCATGCATCAAATACACATAAACTATGACTCATCAAGATGTACCAACATCATTAACTATACACCTCATGTATGTGCAAACTCATCAACTACTTGTCTCAACCATGTACCCAACATGTACCTCAACCAAAATCCCTCATCTATTTCATCATCCAAATCTGATTTGTAACTCTATAATAGACCTGGTGTATATTATCACATACCTACAAACCTTCCTTAACTTTAACAACAAGAGACTAACATTTTCATCAAACTTTACTTTAGTCTCACATGACTAATTTTTGAGCCAGTTGAAAGAGGTGGGTGGCCACCAATATCCACCTAGATCAAGAAATCAACAGATGAAGCTACCAGGAAAATGGTTGCAGATGAGGTTGAAAATAAGAGACTAGCAGACGAGGTTGAAAAGAGAAGAATAGTAGAAGAAGCAGAGAAAAAGAGAGCAGGTGATGAAGCTACAAAGAAATAATAATAATATAAAAGAAGAAAGGATCGGTAGGGAATTGAGGAACAAAGGATGAAGGATGAAGGATGAACAAGAGAGGTTTGCACTTATGAGCCCATTCACCAAAGATCATACTCCAGTAACACCCACAGATCTTGGAACCCCACTAAATTTCATCCCAAAAGCAATATACATTAACACCAATGAAGTGGTGTAATTTGAAGACACCCTACTAGATGTGGGAACTTATTACTACAATAAAACAAAGCGGAATATAAACACAAGGGAGAAGAAATTTCAGGGGCTTATGGAAGCACCAATAGGGCTGGAGATAGTTAAAATTTCAATTACTCGGCCAATGGGAAATGATCCAAAAGAAAATGAGAGAGAGAGACAACTTCATCCCTTCATGAATTTGCGGGGGAAAACTTTAGCATGGTGGAATAATTTTCTGTTTCGTTGGATGAATGTAGGATGAGGATATCTTGATTACAAGATAAACTAAGGCAACAAAAGGAACATATAGGTGCACATTTTCCCCAAGAAATAAAAGACAAAGAAAATTTATAGAATCTTGAGCTTTATGAACTCATGACCAGGCATGCACATGAGATAGGATAGTGTAAAAGAGAGCAACAGGAAAAAATAGACATCTCCGACAAACATAAACAAAGAATTTGTGAGTTAGAGGCTCAACTACAACAAATGAGAATCACTATTGAAAATAATAACCAAGAGACAAATATCATGACAATGATGACAAATAGAGCACTAGAAGTGAACAAAGTGCTAAGGGAAAAACAATCACAAGTTTTCAAAACACTGGGGGAAGTCCAAAGGAATTATTATGACTTCATAGAGCTGCAAGATCATGTAAACGAGTAGAGGAGAAAATAAATTGAAGCCCAATGTGCTTTTGACAAGGTAGAAGATTGGTAGGAAAATCATCCCCGAAATCCATTTTGTTTTCCTAAATATGATGTAAAATAGAAGACAAAGTATCAAATTTTATTTGATTCATAATAGGCATCTTTGATGAAGTTAAGAAATATGGAGAAAGAGGCACTAAAGCATGCATTAGAATATGGAACTCTTTGGATGAAGTGTTAGAAAATTTTGGGATGGAACCAATGGTTTGTTTTGAAGATGCAGGCCCTAGTGAAATAAATATGAATGATGTAATTGAGCTCAAAGACACCAACATAGAAGAAATGAAACAACTTGAATAGTTAGTTCAAGAAAAATTCCAAAAATAGTTAGTGAATCCTATCGAGCTAAATACATTTACCAAGGATTATTTCGAAAGGATGAGACAAGAAATATGTTGGATTACTGAGAGGGGGGGTGAATAAATAATAGAGCATTTTAATCCTTTTTAACCATTAAATGCAAGTGTTATATCAATGTAGCATTACCATCCAACAATTGGATAGTAAATAAACAATGAAACAATGAGCAATCATACACATACACAGTACACCAGTGTTTTTATGTGGAAACCCAAAGCGGGAGAAAACCATGGAATGTTTTTTCTTATATCTCTGTAAGAATTACAGGGTAGAATCATGAAGGTGGGTTACACTTTTGTGACAATCGGGTCTCCAAAATCTCGAAAATCATTTTTTCGGTCGAACTATTTTTTTTTTCGGCCGAAAGTATTTTTTTTTAGCCAAAACACCTTTTGGACGAACCTTTGAACATCAAATCGAACGACAATTTGACGATGCCCTTGATTTCCATGTACAATTTTAGCCAGACGGATATTTTTTATCCAGTAATGTCTTTTCGATCGAAATATCTTTCAGCCAAAATGTCTTTCGTCCGAACAAATGTTTATATATTACCCACACATTGCACCTATCACAGTTTTTGTGAGTTCATAGCTTGTTGCTAGAGAGGTTGTGCAAAGAGTGTTTGTCGTTTGTTGTTTGTGTGGAGAGGTTGTTTTTATTGGTGGTCTTTGCTGGGGGTGTTTGGTGCAGTCGAATGGGTGGTGGATGTTGGAGCAGCGACAGTGCTGTGGACGTTGGAGCAGCGGGTGACATTCAATATTCAGGTATGTTTATATTAAAATTAGATTATAGATTAGAATTTAAATTTGCTTAGAATTTAGATTTTTAGTTAGGATTTAGATTTGTGTTTTAGATTGTTGATAGGGCCATATTTGGCCCTGTCCATGTACAGGTATAGACCCGAATTCGGGCCTATACTTGTACATGGAAAGGGTCGAATATGGCTTTGTCAATAATGTTTAAATGTATATAAATTTTGACGAATATGGCCCTATCCATGTATAGGGACATGCTTCAATTCAGGCATGTCAATGTACATGGACATGGCCTTATTTGGCCATGTCCATGTATGACCTCAAGCAACAATATAAGTAGATCTACAACCAGTAACAAAGGCCCAGTTCCATATGATTTTGGTTGGTAACCTACCCAAAGTACTCAATTGTTCACTTAGTGGAAATCTCTTGGTAACCAAGAGAAAATCTATTTGTCTCTCTCTCTCTCTATACCCCCAACTCTGTCCACTTGCCGCTCTTACTCTCTAGAGGAAAACCACGATAGTTTGGTCATTGTTCTACTATTTATCTTTCATTGTGAAGTAATTATTTTGTTAGTTAATGTTTAAAATCCATATAGTTTATAAGTTTGACCTTTCCATATAAATTTCAAGAATCTATATTGAATATTTTTGACACAAGCACATAGCTACATTAACCATTCAACACATAATAACATATCCAATCCATTGACTAGTAAGGCATAA
>JZKD02S1975143.1:460609-481850 GCA_000966675.3 Picea glauca | reverse complement strand
TTTACCTTCTCTAACAAGATCAGAAACTCTATCACCATCAACTGACACTATAGTTTCATTTGATTCCATCTCCTCTAAGCTTGCAAGTGGCATTTTCCCTTTTACATTAAGTTCAGTATGTTTCCAAGATTTAACATATCCTGGATTTTCGTTCTCACAAATATCTATGGATTATGTGTCCTCTATGCAAACTAAAGAAAAACAAGAGTCATTTCATCTATCAAATGCAAACCCATTTTGAAAACATTTTGTTTTAACTAAATGTATTTTCTTGTCCCAGGTATTGTACTAGCATCATATGGGATTGCTCTATTTACATCGTGGATTCCAACATACCAAAAAAACCTGCACAAGACAAGAACTTGTTAACTTGAAATCTCTCAAGAAAATGATTGAAGATTGAATATAAATTTGAACACGTTCAAATTTATATATCCTGTGCACATACATGTAACATTTATACATAGACACACCTACGCACATCCCTTGACACATTATATTCATATCTTAGCACCATGTTGCACCATTCAACAACTTGTTTAGTGGATTCAAATCGATCGGCATGAGGGTTCAGCTGATACCTTTGAAGTACTTGTTTTATACATGCCCCTGCACCTTCGTGCTCTCCTTTTCCATGACCAGTCTCAAAAAAATTCCAACAATGTGTAATGTTTAATTTTTTATGAAGACAACATAACCAATAGAATGATCATGCAGATTTGAACTGACTCGCACACCCATTGGACCATATCCAATGTCGATCGAATCTGATTTCACGTTCTTTCAATGAATCATAAAATTTATCAAAACAATGTTGTACATAATGTGTATCGTGTGCTCGATCATCACTTATATAAAAGTGATATTCTTTAATAACATGTCAATTGTCGTTGGTGCTTTCTATGTTTGGAAGACTCCGTTGAGCATGTCTATATAGAATGTGGACAAATATCGTGACTTGATCAGAATGATAATATTCTCTCTGTATTTCTTTTTGTGCAACGAATGTGTACTTCTCTGCAAAATCAACTACAGACAAAATTGTCCCTAGTGTAAACACTTCCTGCGATTGTTTGAATTGTAGATCTTGTGATCAAGCTCTATGTGAATGCTTGGTGTATTTATAGATTTCTTCCTCAAACTTCTTCAAAAATTTTATCACACTAATATTATCTACTTTCAAATCAATCCTTTTGGAAATAACATTTGAAGAATGTGGAGCTGTGATGCTAATATATTCATATCTCTTCCAATTCACTCTTATATTAAAAAATGATTGATCATTCATATCATTATGATACTTTGAATGAAACAAACTTAAATTTCCACAACGATCACATTTCTTTCCACCAACACATTTTTTTTTTTGTAAAAAAAATCGTCATCTTCTCTTTCACATAGAATTTCAGATATAAAAACACGGAATGTGGAAGGAGGAGGTGAACCTAGCCATAAATGTTTACCAAAATCCAAAAAAGTGTCGTAATACAACTCAAACTCCACATGATAACGAAAACAACACGTGTCATGGACAGTGATGGGTCTAACAAACCATGGTTTTTGTTGCACAAATGTATTGATGGAAATTTTAACTTCTTTGTGCTCTTCTTTGAACTTATTAAACAACTCTATTTTGTGTCATTGGAAATATATGTTTTGGATGTTCTTCATATTTATTTTGTGCTATTCTTCATCACAACACGTCCCTTGTATGTGGTGAAACACGAGATTCTTCCAACCAACAATTACGGGCCAATTCTTTAACATTTTCTGCAAGTCTATCTTTGTAGCGTTGTCTAGAAATCACTGTCCAACAAGCCAATTCATCATTTACATCTATTTGGAAACGAAATTTTCTATATTTGTGAAATGTTTTCGTTGACGTTCCCATCATTTTTTCCATGTTTCATGTCAAACGATCTTTTATATTTCTAGATGAAACAACTGTTGTTTGTATCTCTCTACGTGCAACATAGACATCTTCTTTTTGAGATTTTCCAAAATATTTTAATACACTAGTTATATTGTTAAACACATTCGGTGTCACCTTTGTATCCTTTGTCGACTTTTGAATACCCAATAATGATGTAGCTTCTTTTAACTTTCTTGACTTCATTAGACAAAGTAAAAGTTGATCTTGTACTGTTACTGATTCATCTTTGAAAAAAGTATTATACATATTCTTAGTTCGATATCTTATATAATGCTTAGCTTTTTTCTTCCCAAATTTGTCAGTATCAACATTTTCTAATATTTCATTATCACCGTTGATAGATTAACCTACATATTTCAATTTAAAGTTTATATTAAAAAACATAACACGAACATAAATTAACTAAATTATATATATTTGACTGTTCATCTTGTATTATCTAAATTTATGTACATACCTATAGGTGATTCGTCTTCTGCTTCAATTTCGGTTTCAACGTCTTCTTTGACATTATGAGACGAATCTATTTATGTAAATTTTGAAAAAAATCCATTTGTAATTACAATCAATTATATTAAAGTTACAATATTTTAAATTTGAATTCTATACTTTGAATTCTGTACTTTCTGAATACAGTCCCAATGTGTGTCATGTGCTCGATCATCATATGTGCATGCATAGCTGGTTGAACTTCTTCTTGTTGAAAATATCTATTGACAATATCATCGTTTGTTTCTTGAATATTTGGACGTTCTTGTTTCTTTCTCCAATAAAGATCTTTCCTTTGTTCGATTTGGCGAGTATCATCTCGAGTGCGATCATATTTTCTCTTGCACAAACTTTTGTTTCCCATGACTTTTATAGTTATCTGTAAAATATATGTTCAACAAAGACTTCACCTTGAAAAAATKCTCAACATTTATCTTTCAACATATAAATTGTTATTCCAATAAAAACTTGAACAAACATCAATTACCTTATTCAACAAAAACCAAAAATATGATTTGAAACTTTGTTTAAGTGCTCTAGAAAATCACCATGTATCGATATCGATCCTCCAATTAGGCCTATGGATCAAAGGGAAGAAATAAAGGAAGAAAAGAATACAACTGCAATCAATAATAGAAATTCCTTGAAATCCCTATCCCCGAGCTTATATATGTCTGTCCATCCGATGAATTGTGTTAAATGTGTTCGGCCGAAAGCCTATTTATACAATTTGGCATGAAATGAAATGATACGAATTCACTCGACAGCCTTTCGACCGAAAGAATGGTTTTTCAGCCAAAAACCTTGGAAACCATTCAGTTTTGACGGTTTCAGTTAGATTTTAGTCTTTCAGACGAATATTAGTTTTTCGGCCAAAAGAGTATTTCGGCCAAAAAAAGGAATTTGGGACTGAAAACTAAAACTAGAGAATTGCCCCAAGCTTAACTGAACTTCAGAGGTTGTGGACTCCTGCAAATATTGAGAATTTGGTTTCGAAGATGACACCATCATTTTCAAAATTGAATCTACTTTCAATTCTTATACTTTGTTTTCATTTTCTTTATTTTTATCTAATTTTATTTAATTAAAAAAAAACACTACATAATATTTTCAACAGACATTATGATTCGATGTAATGAAATATCGGTATCTCTAAAAATATACAGTGAAAAAATTTGAAAAAAATATATTCATAATCCTTAAACTATTCTTTTCAAAATGGTATATTTAAATTTTAGTTTCAAGTAAAAATTAAGATAGATACAAGTTGTAGAAAAACATGTGTTTAAAATCTGCAACGTTTTCAACCTGGTCAACTTAAAAAACTTCTAGAAATTATAATATTCATCTGTTAGATTCAAAATTATAGTCATAATAAAATAGAGTCTCTGTAGATTGTTGTAGTATATTTTGTTTCTTAAAAATGTAAGTTTAATAATAGATACATTGTTGTAGAAAAAAGTAACTCATTATCATTCCTTTCATGTTTAAGGAACATACTGTTAAACAATTGTCAAATTGACATATCAAATCGTTATAAAACAAATTTGAAAAATAGTCATTGGAAAGCTAACTCAATTCTTCACAAGTTTTGTTTTTACTATAAAGTGAAATTCTAAATAAAAAAAATACTTTTGTATGCCGAAAGTTGAAGAACTTGAGAAAATACATTTTTTTTTCTCATAAAACAAGCAAAAGTGTAACCCATCTTCATGATTTCACTCTACATTCATTGGAAGCACAAACTTCATTTTTTTCTAGCTTCAACTGGAAGGAGGATCCAACCCCCTAGTTTCTCATCCTACAATCAGAGGGAAGCTCAAACTCCCCAATTCTCTGGCTACAACTAGAAGGAGGCTACAACCCCCTATGTTCACTAGCTACAACCGAAAGGTGGATACAACCACCTGTCCTTGCCTCGTCCAACCACCCTGACGTAAAAGTAGAATGATGGAACCACTATCACATTGTCACTATGAAATATATTTTTGTAAACTTGTACCAATCAACATGCACAAAACAACCTGTAATCAACATGTACCATAAACAACCTTTAATCAATCTATACCATAAACAAGTGCATCAACCATGCACTAACTTGTACCATCAATGAGTGCATCAACCATGGACCAAATATGTACCAATCATGCATCAAATACACATAAACTATGACTCATCAATATGTACCAACATCATCAACTATACACCTCATGTATGTGCAAACTCATCAACTACTTGTCTCAACCATGTACCCAACATGTACCTCAACCAAAAGCCCTCATCAATTTCATAATTCAAATTTGATTTGTAACTCTATAATATACACGGTGTATATGATCACATACCTACAAACCTTCCTTAACTTTAACAACAAGAGACTAGCATTTTCATCAAACTTTACTTTAGTCTCACATGACTAATTTTGGATTAGTCAACAACCCTAACTTGAAATAATCATAACTATGTACCTGTAATGAATAAATATCTTAAAATAGTACACAAAGTTATTTAGTTTCTTTTATGGAATTCCTCCAGGTTTCACTTCTTGGAACCTCTCAGAAAATGAGTTATAGAAAAAATGACATACCTTATTGACTTCTGGATTATTCTAGAGAGAAAGATTGTAGAGCGTGCCCCACACGGAATATTTGTTGTATGGATATAAAAATGATACAAATAATACTAAAGACTGTATTCTAAAAAATACATTTGGTCTTACTGAATTTGGATCTGTTATGAAGAAGTTATGATGTTTTTACCCGAAACACCTGTTTTAGTCAGGACTAGCCACAAACCTTATTTTTCACGGAGTGTAACTCCAAAAATACAATGACCCACAAGATGAAATTTTTATCACAGTTACTTGGATATGTTTCCTCAATGACCTCCAGATTTTGCGATCTGAATCATTCTAGAATTTTTTTTATTGTGAAAATGATGAGATGACCTGTAAATAACATACCTTAGAAATCATCATCAAAACAATTTATCCTCCCTTGAACTTCGGCCTACTTTACTTCACCTTCCCTATGAAATTCGACTTATATATCATTTGGTTACCTCAGTCACTTATATATATTCAATATGCTCAAGTGTAATTAAAATGAGAGACCCTTGCATCTTATTTATACTTTTATGTAGCTTCTTCAAGGGGTTACCTTCTAACCATCTTAAACCACTTTCCTTATTTTAGGGCTAACCCACTTCTAACCACTTGTGTTGATTAATTGGGTTGGTTGTGATATAGGTGGATATTGGTGGCTACCCACTCTTCCAACTGGATCAAAACAGTTTTATGACAATTTTGGCAATTTACTATTTTTAGCAGTTTTAACTTCTGGGGCCATTTTGAGGGCCTAAATGAAGGTTTTCCGGGATAGAGATTATCAATGATAGTCTAAGGAATTATTGAGCCCCCAAAATGAATCTTCTTGACGTTACCTTTCCAACTAGCTATCATACGCCTAAACTGGAGATTGTATGCAAAAGTTACGACCCTGAGAAGTTGATGTACTAACTTACCCAAATGGGGCCCACATGACTTTTGGCGCTTCATCTGCTAGGGTTAGGTTTTTGGATGTCTAGGGTTTTTGGAATTCCTGTTTATTGTAAAAATGCCTTCAAAGCCTCATTTTAATCATCTTCTTGTGAATGAGGGAAGTTGTCACATCTCTTCTCATAGATAAGCCGCCACCATTCCAGCAAGCTTGTTTCCACTGCATTTTACAGTTTCAGATTATTTCCTTATTGAATAGAAAACCAGTTTTACTATATCTCTGTTATTTTTTGTTAAGAACCTATTAATAACTTGTAGTCATTTCATTCTGCTCATAAAATACAGATCAGTGGTATCAGAGTGGTCTTCTCCTTATCGTCTTAATGCATGTCCCCAACAAAGTTGGAGTACGAAGAGTTGGGTCTCGATCTTGTTTCTGTTGAATACAAAATCTCTCGCACACCCAAGCGACCTCTCATGGTAGGAGAAAAGAAAGATGATGGGATGGGAGATCCTTTCAAACTATTTATTGAGGAATCCCTCACACAACAAAGAAACAAGATGATGGATAGTTTCATGCAAATCCTTCAACGACTACCAACAGGTGACGCATCTTCTTCGAGCAGAGGTGACACCCCCTTCAAGGTACAAATATACTTCAATATTCCTTTATTTGAAGGTTAGATAGACACAAATGTTGTAGACAAGTGGTTGAATCTACTAGAAGGTTATTTTTCTATCCATAACTTTTCGAATAGAGAAACGATTACTTTTGCGCTCCTCAAAGTTGTTCCCCACATCAAACATTGGTGGGAAAATTTTTGTGAGAAAAAGGAAACAGAGGAACCCTCACAATTTACAATCAAAGCCACCTAGGATTCCTTCAGGGATGTTATTAAGGAACAATACTACCCTGCTGGAAGTTATGACGACTTGTATACCAAATGGACCACACTGCGGCAAGAAAGAGACCAAGCAGTGCCAGATTTCACGAATATATTTCATACCTTGCACACCAAGCTAGGTATCAAAGATTCGGAGAGACATCTGGTGCTCAAGTATCTCGGTGCTCTGCATAGATACATCTAGACTGAAATGAAATTTTTGGACATCTCATCCTTGGGCATGGCTTACCGATATGTCGTCAAAATCAAGCATAAGCTCAAACAAAAGACGCGGAAATTTGGGCCTGGAAACCCCTCACAACAAAATCCAGGAAAGGGAAGCCCCAACCCATAGAATAAAGGATAGAGCAAAGAGGGACAGTACCAAGACAACCATTCCAAGCCGCAAGCAAAGAAGGACACTAGAAAGACAAAGAAAGATACCGGGAAGTGGTGCGACTTCCATAAGAGCCCTTGGCGTAACACTGCAGATTGCCACTCAAAGAAGTCACTGGTGGGCGAAGTGAAAGCCTCTGAATAAGATACAGGTTCAGACTCTAAGCCAGAACCAGAAAGGGGAAGACATATCATTAATGTGGAACCCAGTTCCACCATTGCTATCACCAAGCTCCAGCCTAATGAATCAAACGATCCATAAGAAGGAGAACGCCTCTTCCATTCATAGATGTGGGTAAAAGGCACTCCACTGCACTTTATCATTGATAGTTGATGCAGACGCAGACCCTATCGGCCCTCGGGTCGATAGTCCGCTATAGGATCGCTCTACTTTCTGCCCTTATGAGTCGGATTGAATCTTCTATTCCTCTTCGGGGAATCCAACAGTCACGTTATGATGCTTCTCCACAGGTCCTTACGAATTGAGCTCATGCGATCAAACACAAAGCCTCAATTCCAGCCTTCTTTTGACCAAAAAATGTGGTTGTGTTTCTCACGATTTCAGGAACCTCAAAGTTCGCGACTTCGCAACTTATCCTCCCAAATCTTCAAGTCTTCACCTTCCGAGACCCGCACTTCCGATGTGCCTAAACACTTGTCACAACTCGCCACTCGTGAGTTCATGAGTCAAAACTCCCAACTCTTGCTTCCAAATCTTGCGATACCTGAAATGTCGATACGGGTATGCTCCTTCTCTTGTTAGCGCCCTTCGCGCGTGACCATCGACTAGGCCTAACTATAGCATTTTTCACTTCTCGCCGCTTCATGAGTTTCGATGTCGAACTCCCGGCTCTTGTCTCGTGAATCCCCAAAACACGAGAGGTCAATGGGGTATTGACTTCTTTGAACAAACGACACACATCCACCCATCTCTTCCACAGGCCCACCTCGGACTTCCGAATTTCATGAATCCAAAAATCGAATCTTCGGTCCTTCGACCCATGAATTCCCGAAATGAACTTTCAGGGGTAGAACCAACGGTCCACATTGATCTTGATCAACGACTCTGGTTTCCCTTGGACTTGTACTTTAGAATAGCGGCCACCGTAATATCCTCACTTGTCTGCGAGATTTGACAGCTCGCGGGACTTTGTGAATTCTCCACGGAGAATTACGATCGTTCGTCTCCCTTCTTGAGGATTCCTGCGAATTTAACCAAGTATTTCTCCTCAGAACTTACCCGCCTGCAACGCAAACTTGCTACGCCTCCTTTCAACGCTTCAAGGCACCAACCTTCTATGATTTTCTTTGACAACTTCGAAGACCCTATTCCTCCTGAGCTTTCTCCAACTCTGAGTCTTAAAGAAGACTCCCACATGCACTCCTTGCGGAGAATCCTTCAATTACTTCAAAGAATTGAAGCCCTTCGACTCTACGCACTACCTACAACAGTAGTTCTTCAACAATTTCACTTAGATTCGCAAACTCTGAGACTTTACTCTGCCTGCGCACACCTTGCATGACTCCTGTGCTCAACTTTCACTTCTGTGAGAATGAGAACAACGTTAACTCTCCTGAGATTTCAGAGTAAAACTCTAAACTCTTGTCAACACACTCCTTGTGGACAACTTCACTGCACTCCTTACAGGAACTCTTGCTCAGATAGAGAAACAATTGAAACTCATCCCTTACTCTCTCTTAGACTTCAAACAAAAAGCATGAAATCATATACACAACATATAAATCAAATGTATAACAAAAAGTAAACATCCATGAGCATAACATTCACAATGCATACACAAAGAACAAATATGACACCATGAATTTGAATCGAAGCTCTTTCTATTAATTCAAATCTCTATACATGGGTGTTTTCAACTACAACTCTCTACTCTCTTCTCTATACTCTATGCTCATAATAATCTTACAACTATACAATGAGGGTGTCTATATCCCATTTCCCTCTTTCGCTCTAAAACTGTCTAATCTAGAATTAAATTCTATCTACCTACATTAACTTATGCATAAATGCCTTTATCTACTTCAGACGAGAGCGTGACACTCAAGGTGTTATTACAATGCTCCTCCATAAATGTGAGTACGCCTCTATTAACTATCCTATTAATTATATGGCACTTTAAAACTTCAAAACATTTCAACAAGAAATGTGTTGCCACTTGTCTAGCTTTCCTCCACATCCATGCGCGCTTGCTACTTGCTGGCAATGCTCCTGTATCATACTCCCTCGCTTAAAAATTTTCATGGCTCCTGTCCATGAGCTCTCCCACGGTTTGTCCATGCTTCTGAATCTCTGCTTCATTTTCCCAGCTGGCATCTTCAACTGGATGGCCCTTCCACTGGACCAAGTATTCAAAGTATTGCTTTTGCCTAGTCCTCTTACCAACTCTTTTGTCCAATATGCACTCCATCTGTGGCTTTTCTGCAACTGGCAATTGTTTTGTCCACTGAATCTATCATTGTTCACTACCTTCTACTGCTTCCTCAACTTTATAAGGGTATGAATACGAGACATTGAATATTGGATAAATTCTGATCCCATCAGGTAATTCAATCTCATATGCATTTGCCCCAAATTTTTTTTAGGACCTTACATGGTCCGATTTTCTTCATTTTCAGTTTATTATATGTTCCACTCGAGAACCTTTCCTTTCTCAAATGTGCAAGGATCAAATCACCAACTTCGAACTGAAGTTGTCTCCTGTGTTGATCTTCTCTCTGCTTATATTCTTGGCTCGAACTCTGCAATCGTTCCTTCACCTAGCTATGAAGTTCCTTCATCGCCTCTGCGAAATCTTTTGCACTAGCACTCATAGTCGCAATCTGTTCTGAATCCCTCAGCTCAGAAACTCCTCTCGGCTACATGCCATAGAAAATATGAAATGGACTCTTTCCTGTACTCCTATTAAGCGAGTTGTTATAAGAGAACTCCGCCTATGGTAATATGTTGTCCCACTGACTGTGGTGTTCTATCAACAAGATCCTCAGCAAGTTTCCCAAGCTCCTATTCATGACTTCTGTCTATCCATCTGTCTGAGGATGATAAGTTGAAATAAACAACAAGTTTGTTCCTATCTTCCTCCATAAGTTTCTCCAGAAGTGTCCTACGAACTTAGTGTCTTGATTCGAAACTATGCTCCTTGGTAAGCCATGAAGTCGAATGACTTATTTGAAAAACAGGTTCACAATGTGAGTTGTGTCGTTGGTTTTCTGACATGGAATGAAATGTGCCATTTTGGAAAATCTATCCACTACTACAAAGATTGAGTCAAAACCTCTTTGTGTTCTTGGAAACCCCAATATGAAGTCCATGCTGATTGCATCCCACGGCCTCTGAGGTATGGGTAATGGTTGATAAAAACCTACATTCTGCCTCTTTCCTTTTGAATGTTGACAAATTCTACATCTGTCCATGAATATTTTGATGTCTTCTCGCATTCCTGGCCAAAAATATGACTCATTCAACTTTGCGAATATCTTGTCATGACCAAAATGTCCGACCAATTCTCCACTATGTTTCTCCTTCAGCAAATTCTCCCTCATGGAGCATTTTGGAATACAAAGTTGATTACCTTTAAACAATAATCCTTCCTGGATCATGTATTCTGCCCATTGCCTTCTATCCCTGAGAATTGGATTCTCATCTGCTTCATATGCCTCTTTAAAATCTAGATCATCTTTGTACATGTCCCTGAGATCATTAAAACGCAATGTTTTGACTCTGAACTCCTGCAATAGCAAACATTTCCTGCTCAAAGCATCAACAACTTTTTTAGTAGTTCCAGAAATATGTTTAATCACAAAAGTGAAATTTTGCATATATTCAACCCATTTAACATGTCTTTGATTCAACTTCTCATGTTGAGTCACAAATTGCAATGCATGATTATCACTATACAAGACAAACTCCTTGGGGATCAAGTAGTGTCTCCATTTTTTCAATGCCTGAATAATAACATAGAATTCCTTGTCATACATGGAGTATTTTATCTTGGCCTCATTTAGCTTCTCGCTAAAATATGCTATCAGCCTGTCTTCTTGACTCAAGACTGCCCCTATTGCAAATCCACTTGTATCACATTTAACCTGAAATGTCTTTTGGAAATCAGGCAATACAAGAATTGGTTGTTCCGTGATTTTCCTTTTCAACAAATTGAAGCTTTTCTCAGCCTCTTCCGTCCAATGAAAAGATTTGTTTCTCTTCTTCACTGTGTCCATCATCGGTGCACTAATTCCACTAAAATTCTTGATGAATTTTTGGTAGAAACTAGCCAATTCGTGAAAACTTCGAACTTCGAAGATATTCCTTGGTGACAGCCAATTCTTGATCACCTCCAGCTTATCTGGATCCATCCTCAACTTATCTACAGAAATAAAAAACCCCAAATAAATGAGCATTGTCTTCATGAATGAGGATTTCTTCATATTTATCAACAACTTCTCTTGTTGTAACCTCTTCATCACTGTATCCAAATGTTTCAGATGCTCTGCCTTTGTTTTACCAAAAATTAGTATGTCATCAAGGTACATAATGACAAATATTCTGATGAAATCCTTCAGGACTTCATTCATCAATCTCATGAAAGTACTCGACGCGTTTGTTAAACCAAACGTCATGACAAGACATTCGTATAACCCTTCATTGGTTTTGAATGTTGTCTTCCATTCATCACCTTCCCTCATACGAATTTGATGATATCCACTTTTCAAATCAATCTTTGAAAAATATTTTTCTCCACTCAAGCAATCCATCAAATCATCCATCCTTGGCAATGGAAATATGTACCTGATGGTTATTTTGTTGATTTCCCTTGAGTCAGTACACATCCTCCAGCCTCTGTCTTTCTTTGGATTGAGCATTGTCGGAACAACACACAGACTCAAGCTTTCTTTGACCAAACCTTTGTCCAACAAATCCTAGACTTGTCTTTTGACCTCTTCATTCTCCTGCAGCATCAATCTGTACGCGGCTTTGTTTGGCAAACTAACTCCAGGTATGAGATCAATTTGATGACTTATACTTCTAATCAGTGGCAACGAATGAGGTAGTTCGCCCACTACTATGTCAGCGAACTCTTCCAGCAGTTCCTGAACCTCTTCTGGTAAATCATCTACCCTTGTGCTGGTTAAAACAATCTTTGGCTTCCTGACCACAATGAATTGCGGTTCCTCCTTCTTATTAACCTCTGTAAAAAGTTCCTTCCCACTCATGAGAAGTACAGTGTTGCTTACGTATAGTTTAATTTCTTTGTCCTTAATCGGAAACAGCATGTGAGTTCTCCCATTCTTCTCTAGGGTGTATGTGTTCATTCTCCCATCATGGATCACATTCCTGTCATATTGCCATGGTCTACCCAGCAATAGATGACAAACATCCATAAGAATAACATCACAGAGTATTTCATCTTTATACCCTCCTATTTTAAACTCAACTAAACATTGCTTAGTGACATTTACCTGATGTCCCTTTTGCAACCATGAAACTCTGTATGGGCTTGGATGATCAATCGTCTCCAGCTCCAGTTTTTCTACCATCTCTGTTGAAATGAGATTATCCGTGCTACCACTGTCTACAATAACTTTGCATTTCCAGTCTTTGGTTTTGCACGCAGTCCAAAAAAGTCTGTTTCTTTGGACTGAACTCTCCACCTCATTCTCTGGTGTCAAAAGAGCTTTTCGCATCATCAACGATCTTCCTCCTTCAACATCCTCTACCTCAACATTTCTCCTTTGTGCTTCGGCAATGTGAGACTCTCCTTCCTCTTTCTTCTTGTATGGACATTCATAAGACTTGTGTCCATCCTTTCCACACGTGAATCATTTTATCACTCCACCTCTTCCTCTTCCTCTACCTCTAGTACAAGGAAAAATGTTGTTATCAGCATACTCTCCTTTCTGATCAGCATACTGCCTTCTCTGTCCAACATATTGCCCTTTCTATGAGCTTCCACCTCTCTTAATCTGAGGTTTCTTCCATTCTTCCTTAAGCTTCTGATTTCTATCTTGGACGACTGATTTTCCCCTAGCTTGACTTCTACCTCGACCTCTTTGACCTTGTTTTCAGCTCAACTTCTCTTCTACCTTTAGAGCCATTTGATAAGAATCTTCCACCGTTCGGATGGTCATAATGCTCATCTCATTCTAAATTTCGTATCTCAAGCCATTCATATACCTGACAACCTTTTCATCATTACTTTCACGATGACCTGCTCTGATGTTCAGTCTGTAGAACTCTTTAGTGTACTCCTTTACTGTCATCAGCTTCTGTCTCAAATTCTGCATTCTCCGAAATAGAGAAATTTGATAATCTCTGGGAATGAATTTTTCTTTCATTTTTGCAATCATCCTATCCCAACTCTTGATTTTTTGCTTACCTTGGGAGCGTCTGTTAGCTTGCAGTTCATCCCACCACAATGCTACATGTCCTTTAAGTCTCGTGACAACATGTTTGACCTTCTTGTCTTCTTCGACATCTTCATAGTCAAAATATGTGTCCATATCTCTAATCCAATCTAGAATCTCTTCAGCATCCAAGTTTCCTTCATAAACTGGAATGCCCATTTTGTCTCTTGCACTCATTCTTGCAACAGCTCTAACCAAGCGTTCATGTGCTGCATCTTCTGTTGAAATTTCTTCTTCTTCATGTCCAACGTCATCTTCGCTTTCAGACTCACTGACATATCCAATATCAGTTGTGCGCCTTTGTTTTATTTCCACATCCACGAGCCTGGCGCGAATGTCATGCAAATCTCTTTCCACTTCTAGATTCTGCACCTGCCTGCCCCTTCCTTCCGGGATTTCCCTATCCTTTGGTGGACCGGGTGTTTTCCTGTCTCTTCTCCTCGGCGGGATGGCTGAAATTCCTTCTCGCTTTTCCTCCCTAAAATATACAAACAAGAATCAAGATCTGATACCAGATGACGCAGACACAGAACCTATCAGCCCTCGGGTCGGCAGTCTGCTACAGGATCGCTCTACTTTCTGCCCTTATGAGTCGGATTGATTCTTCGATTCCTCTTCAGGGAATCCAACACACACATTATGATGCTTCTCCACAGGTCCTTACAAATTGAGCTCACACGATCGAACACAAAGCCTCAATTCCATCCTTCTTTTGACCAAACAATGTAGTCGTGTTTCTCGATATTTCGGGAACCTCAGAGTTTGCGACTTCACAACTTCTCCTCCCAAATCTTCAACTCTTCACCTTCCGAGACCCAAACTTCCGATGTGCCTAAAAACTTGTCACAACTCACCACTCGTGAGTTCGTGAGTTGAAACTCCCAACTCTTGCTTCCAAATCTTGCGACACCTGAAATGCCAATATGGGCATGCTCCTTCTCTTGTCAGTGACCTCCGCACATGACCACCATCTAGGCCTAACTATAGCACTTTTCACTTCTCGTCGCTTCGTGAGTTTCGATGTTGAACTCCCGGCTCTTGTCTCGCGAATCCCTGAAACACAAGAGGTCAATGAGGTATTGACTTCTTTGAACATATGGCATGTATCCACCCATCTCTTCCACGGGCCCACCTCGAACTTCGCAATTTCACGAATCCAAACATCGAAGCTTCGGTCCTTCGACCCACGAATTCTCGAAATGAACTTTCAGGGGTAGATCCAACGGTCCACGTTGATCTTGATCAACTACTATGGTTTCCCTTGGACTTGTACTTCAGAATAGCAGCCACCGTAATATCCTCACTTGTCTATGAGATCTGATGGCTCACGGGACTTTGTGAATTCTCCAGGGAGAATTACGACCATCCGTCTCTTCCTTCTTGACGATTCTTGCGAATTTAACCAAGTATTTCTCCTCGGAACTTACCCACCTGCAACGCAAACTTGCTACGCCTCCTTTCAATGCTTCAAGGCACCAACCTTCTGTGATTTTCTTTGACAACTTCTAAGACCCTATTCTTCCTGAGCTTTATCCAACTCTGAGTCTTAAATAAGACTCCCGCATGCACTCCTTGCGGTGAATCCTTCAATTACTTCAAAGAATTGAAGTCCTTCGACTCTATGCACTCCCTGCAGCAGTAGTCCTTCAACAATTTCACTCAGGTTCGCAAACTCTGAGACTTTACTCTGCCTGCGCACACCTTGCACGGATCCTATGCTCAACTTGCACTTCCACGAGAATGAGAACAATGTTAACTCTCCTGAGCTTTCAAAGATAAAACTATGAACTCTTGTCAACTCACTCCTTGAGGACAACTTCACTGCACTCCTTGCAGGAACTCTTGCTTAGATAGAGAAACAATTGAAACTCATCCCTTACTCTCTCTCAGACTTCAAACACAAATCATGAAATCATATAAACAACATATAAAGAAAATGTATAACAGAAAGTAAACATCCATGAGAATAACACTCACAATGCATACACAGAGAACAAATACGACACCATGAATTTGAATCAAAGCTCTTTCTATTAATTCAAATCTCTGTACATGGGTGTTTTCAACTACAACTCTTTGCTCTCTTCTCTATGCTCTATGCTCATAATAATCTTACAACTATACAATGAGGGTGTCTATATCCCGTTTCCCTCTTGCGCTCTAAAACTGTCTAATCTAGAATTAAATTCTATCTACCTACATTAACTTATGCATAAATGCCTCTATCTACTTCAGACGAGAGCGGGACGCTCAAGGTCTTATTACAATTATCCTCCATAAAGGTGAGTATGCCTCTATTAACTATCCTATTAATTATATGGCACTTTCAAACTTCAAAACAATTCAACAAGAAATCTGTTGGCGCTTGTCCAGCTGTCCTCCACATCCACGTGTGCTTGCTACTTGCTGGAGATGCTCCTACATCAATAGTGGTAGCCAGAAGAACCTCATCTCAGCAGAGGTCGTCGAGCAGTTGGCCCTGCCGACAACACCGCACCCAAAACCCTACACCATTGGATGGCTCCGCCAAGGAAATGATCTCCGCGTCAGCCAACAGTGTCGACTGTCATATGACATCAAGCCCTTCAAAGACAAGGTATTGTGTGATGTTGCTCCTCTCAAAGTTTTTGATGTTCTTTTGGGCCAACCTTATTTATGAAAACGTCATGATGTATATGAATCTAGGCCTTGTAGTGTTATTATTACTTTGAACAGGAAATTGTACAAGATACCGAGGCAGTCCCACCTAGTGCTATTTCCTTGATCTCTGCTAAACAATGCAGGAAGGTCATCTCTCATAAGGGGAAGTTTTTCTTCTTCATGATTCACTCTCAGAATAAGCGAAATATCATAGCCACATCCAGGGTCTCTATGGTCGACCTCTCCACACAACAGAAGCAAGTAGATAAGGTCATGGAAAAATACTTAGATATCTTATCCTCACCTATCGGGGTACCTCTGCATTGCCAGGTCAAGAACCCCATCGATTTGACCCCTGGCACATTTCTTCTCAATGGGCCAGTCTATCGTCACTCTCTATTAGAGAATGAGGAGATCAAACGACATATCCAAGAATTGCTCCATAAGGGGCACATTCGTCCCATCTCATCACCTTGCGGGAGCCTAATCGTGCTGGTACAGAAGAAAGATGGAACCCGGCGACTCTGCATTGATTACCAGGCTCTGAATAAAATTACAGTTAGAAACTGCTACCCGATTCCCCGAATCGACGACCTCCTTGATCAACTTACAGGGGCAAAATACTTTAGTAAGATTGATCTAAATTCTAGCTACCACCAAGTACCGATAGAACAAATAGATATATGGAAAACAATCTTCATTTCAAAGGAAGGTCTTTTTGAATGGTTGGTCATTCCCTTTGGTTTGACAAATGATCCATCCAATTTCATGAGGATGATGGACGATATCTTGTGACCATTCACCAATAATTTTGTAGTGGTGTATCTAGATGACATTCTCATTTACAACAAGACTTGGGCCGATTATTTGCAACATATTCAGTAGGTTCTGCACACCCTACGACAGCACAAGCTATATTCCAACTTGGAAAAATTCTCCTTCAGCATGGACAGGGTCCATTACCTAGGCTAAATAATTGATCAGCACAGAGTACATGTGGATCCAACCAAGATCCAAGTCATCTGTGACTGGCCAGCCCCAACCACACTCACTGAACTTCAGAGCTTCTTGGGCCTTGCCAATTTCTACCGTAGGTTCGTGTTGGGATTCTCCCATATTGCATGGGCCCTTATCCAAATAACTAGGGGTGGTGGTAAGGAAAAATTTGTGTGGGGTCGGTCCCAACAAAAAGCGTTCAACGATTTGAAGTAGTGCTTGTGCTCATCCCTAGTACTTTCACTACCAGACCTACAACAACCCTTTGAGATCGAGACAAATGCTTCAGACTATGTGGTGGTCATCATTCTCACACATCTGATAGTGTCTCACTATGATAGGCCATCGGGTGATTGTGCTGAGTGAGAATGACGACCACATTATTGGGAAGGAGACAATCATCCACACTGATCATAAGCCACTGCAGTTCATGCAGACACAAGGAAAATTGCAGAATGATCACCATCAAAAGTGGTCCACATACTTGCAGCAATTCCACCTCAACATCAACTATAAAACAGGAAGCACCAATCGTGTCGCTGATTGCCTCAACAGACCACCAGTCTCAAAACTCACCACAGTACTAGACTCTTGTGGCCATGAGACCTATGGATGGACCCAACTCTATGAGACAGACCCAGACTTCACCACCACCTACCAAATGTTGGGTGCAAACACATTTGTTGATAATTTCCATCTTTAGGATGGGTTGTTGTGTCATCTAGGCCATATCTATGTTCCATCAAGCGAGCGAGTGAAGTTGATCTAGGAATCCCACTACAGTCGGGTGGCATGAAACTTTGGTGTCGAAAAGACAGTGGCGATGCTACAGAAACATTTCTACTGACCGAAACTTCGACAAGAGGTCAACAAGTATATCAAGTCCTACACTACCTACACTAATGCCAAACCGACCACTAAGAAACAGGGCATGTACACCCCTCTTCCTACTCCTAACAGGCCATGGGAATCCATCTCAATGGACTACATTTCAGGCCTCCCATCCAGCAAGCGGGGAAATGATTTTGTTTTTGTGGTTTTTGATCAATTTTCTAAGATGGTGATTCTAGTTGCCTGCAAGAAGAACATCACAGCATAGGCCACTGCCAAGCTCTGCTTTGAATGAGTCTGGGTACATTTTGGAATCCCACAAACCATTGTCTCAGATCGGGACAGTTGATTTCTTAGCACATTCTGATCAAGCCTCTTGTCACTGCTAGACACCAAGCTCACCAAATCCATGGCCTTCCACCCCTAGACAAATGGCCAAACCGAGGTCGACAATCAAATGATTGTGCATATCCTTTGCATGTATAATTCAAATCACCCTCGCACATGGGATGTAAGACTTCATTATGTCCAACATAGCTACAACTGAGCCTTGTATATATCAACCAGCCACATCCCCTTTCAAGTGGGGTTGGGATTCCAACCATTGGGTCCCATAGATGTTGCACTTCCCCTTGCGGTCACCTCGACCGACTCATCTCCTGCTCCAACTGAAGCTGACAAAGCCACCCGACTCATTGAGAGGATCCAGCACATCCACCAACAGGTTCAATATATCCTACAGAAGTCTAATGACAAGTACAATAAGTTTCATGATCAACATCGAGTGCCACATAAGTTTCAGGTGGGCGACAAAGTTTGGTTTCACTTGTAGAAAGAACGCCTTACAAGACCCCATTGGAAGCTTCGCCCACTCTGTTATGGGATATACACTATCACCAAGGTCATGGGGGATAATGATTTTGAGCTCAACATTCCTCCTTTTCTTGGCCTGCACCTAGTGTTCAACGTGGATCTCCTTCGTCCTTATTTCCCACCATTATTGGACACCTCAGACGTAGCAGAGCAACTGACACCAACAACGTTCAACCCCGACTACATACAACAGGAATCCAATGATCATTTTTGGACA
This sequence comes from Picea glauca, assembly GCA_000966675.3. Taxonomy (NCBI): domain Eukaryota; kingdom Viridiplantae; phylum Streptophyta; class Pinopsida; order Pinales; family Pinaceae; genus Picea; species Picea glauca. Next base: position 462,675 of record JZKD02S1975143.1, on the reverse strand, counting down.
CATAAATCAAGGGCACTTGAAAACAAAGGATCTAGCTTTATCAAGTCGTCAAAGTAGGGCAACTCCTGTAGCAAGGCAAGTGGCTCACCTAGGGCCAAATTCAACAGAAATTTCCTCATCTGATGGGGGAACTCAACGCAATGGAGACCATTTCTTCCTAAGGAGAGAGGATTGATCCAGGTGGATATCAGTGGCCACCCACCTCTTCCATCTAGCTCAAAACAGTTTACTGACAATTTTGGCAATTTATTATTTTTAGCAGTTTTAACTTCCGGAGCCATTTTGAGGGCCTAAATGAATTTTTTTGGGGATTGAGATTCTCAATGATAGTCAAAGGCATGATTGAGACTTGAAAATGAATCTCCTCGAAGATACCTATCCAACGAGCTATCATACACCTAAAACGAAGATCATATGCAAACGTTACGACCTCGGGAAGTTGATGTACTAACTTACCCAAACGGGGCCCACATGACTTTTGGTGCTTCATCTCCTAGAATTAGGTTTTTGGATGTCTAGGGGTTTTTACATTCTTGTTTATTGTAAAAATTCCTTCAGAGCCTCATTGTAATCATCTCTTGCGAATGAGCACAACCGTCACATCTCTTCTTAGAGATAAGCCGCCACTATTTCGGCAAGCTTGTTTCCGCTGCATTTTACAGTTTCAGCTTATTTCTTTATTGAATAGAAAACCTATTTTACTGTATCTCTATTATTTTGTGTTAAGAACATGTTAATAATCTGTAGTCATTTCGTTCTGCTCATAAAATCCGGATCAGGTTGTCATTGATGTCAACCCTTGAAGAAAGTTCGGTAGTGAATTCTGGTAGCACAATGGTTTGGGTAATGGACCCAATTTTGTTTGATGGATAATGGTATGATTTTTGATACAATTGTAGGTAATACTATTCTATATGGATAGCACATGTCATGTCATTTCCGGTGGTATGTGGAATGTCACATAACTCCTCACGGTTAGAGAGTTATGGCCATGTGAAGTTGGAGAGCCCTCATGAGTCATCTAGAAGCCCCAAAAGGTCAAAATAGTCACAGTGGTTGCAAAGAAGAAATTATTTAAATAATAAAGTGAAGTGATGAGTTCACTATAAGTCAAAGTGAATACAAAATAAATTATTTAAATAATAAAGTTAATGGAGAAATTACTAAGTGGACAAGTGGTTAGAAGTGGGTTAGCCCTAAAATAAGGAAAGTTGGTTAAGATGGTTAGAAGGTAATTTAAATAATAAAGTGAAGTGATGAGTGTACTATAAGTCAATGTGGATACAAAAAGAAATATTTAAATAATAAAGTTGATGGATAAATTTATAAGTGGACAAGTGGTTAGAAGTGGGTTAGCCCTAAAATAAGGAAAATGGTTTAAGATGGTTAGAAGGTAACCCCTTGAGAAAGCTACATGAAAGTGTAAATAAGAGGCAAGGGTCTCTCATTTTTAATCACACTTGAGCATATTGAATATCTACAAATTATTGAGGTAACAAAAGGATATATAAGCCAAATTTCAAAGGGAAGGTGAAGTAAATAAGGTCAAAATTCAAGGGAGGATAAATTCTTTTGATGAGGCTTTCTAAGGTATATTATTTACAGGTCATCTCACCATTTTCACAATAAAAAATTTTCTAGAATGATTCAACCTATGAAATTGGGAGGCCATTGAGGAAACATATCCAAGTATATTTGATACAAATTTCATCTTGTGGGTCGTTTTATTTTTGGAGTTACACTGCATGGAAAATAGGGTTTGTGGCTAGTCCCGAAACTAGTCTAAAACATGTGTTTCGGGTAAAAACGTCATAACTTTTTCAGAACAGCTCCAAATTCAGTAATACCAAATGTATTGGTTAGAGTACAATCTTTAGTATTCTTTGTACAATTTTTAGATCCATACAACAAATATTCTGTGCGGGGCACTCTCTACAAGTTCGCTCTCCAAAATAAGTCAGAATTCAATAAGGTATACCATTTTTTCTATAACTCCTTTTCTGAGAGGATCCAAGTCGTGAAACCTGGAGGAATTGCATAAAAGACACTAAAGAACATTGTGTATT
>JZKD02S1975143.1:317735-343692 GCA_000966675.3 Picea glauca | reverse complement strand
GAAGTAATTGATCTTAAGCAAGAACAAGATATGGTTGTTGAATGGAAAATCAATCATAAGTTGCTTCAAGATAAGCTCATGTCATGCAGATATCTTAAGTATATCAGTTCATTTGCATTCGTCTTTTTGATGTTGTCATTAGAAATGTTTTCTACATGGATGATAGTGGCTTCAGTAAGATGTAACAGGGTTCAAATGGCTAACAATATACTGTCAGTTGTCATGATTGTGTTACAGTTGATCTTGATGAGACAGATGCACAGGACAGAGTTCAGAGATAGAGAGCAAGTCAGGTAGCCTATCCCGATCTTGTTGACTGGTCAGTAACCTTTTGGGGACCAAAAGGTCTTATTGTGGGGAGGTGTGATCTGAAATCGAATCCAGAAGCCTCATAGGGCTTGAAAAATGCTCAAAAATGAAAGTGCTCGGAATGCGACGAAACCTATTCCATTGCGTCTGTCTCGTCTTCTTGATTTCGGTGGTATATTTACTTTGTCAAACGGGCTCCGTATGGAGAAGATATCACATTCTGTCCGAAAAGTCAAATACGTAAAAAAGTGTTGACTGTGTAGTCCGTACAGTCTGTACAGACGCTGATGTGGCATGTTCATACGCTGACATGGCAGGTCCGTACAGGCAACACATGGCAGCTCCAGGAAGTGACATGTGGCAGGAAGATTTGGACATTTGGGTGTACGGATGGACCAATGCAGAGGTGACACATGTCACCACTGGAAGGGTGACATGTGGCACGGATGACGTCAGCATCTGATGTGGACGCTGACGTGGCTGAGGTGACGTGGTAGTCATCTATTGACATGTTCTGAGTGAATCATTTGCTGAGACGGGGCGTTTATTTGGCAAGTGATTGGGTGCCACGTGGCCCAATCACGGGCTGCCACGTGTCACCAGTTTTGGTTTATGGTTGTTATATAAAAGTTATGTTGAGTCCGTGGGGTTCGACCCCTAGACCTCTCCTCCACCTAGCACCTTCGCAAGTGTCATCCGACCAATAGACCACCGCTTGTGACTTGTTATATATGCGGGCTACAATATATTTAAGTTTATGTTATAATATTTGGCGGGGGGGGTCGGGCCGGGGCTTAGCCCCGACCCCTGGTTCTATGCATTATATGTGACCACAACAAGAGTTTGAATAGGTGTGGTTACGAAGATTGGCACGTAGTTATAACTACCAGCCCCGTGGCCCTATGCGACACCACATGACCGGGGAGCCAACGCCAACAGGGGGGCAGTGCTTAGCCCACAGGCTAGCGCTTGGCCTTATTAAACACATATGACCGTTCCAAAGGTGTGTGCGCACGGATGAACGGGGCTAGTGCCCGAATTAACTATATTATAGTTAAAAGTGGGTTTTTTAACTGAATTTTGGGTTTTTAATTGTAATTAACCTATTTTTGATGGTTTTTATCCATTTTTGGGAGTTATTGGGTAGTTTTGGAGCCTAACTTCTTGGAGGAAGTTGGAGATGAGAAAATACCTTCCCAGCTATATAACCCAGGCCTATTTGAGGCCATGGGGATAGCTTTGAGGGAATTCAGAGAAGAATAATGCTGAGGAGAAGCCAAACCAAAGCCATTTTGAGGCAGAGAAGCTTTTGAGGAGGAGACGCTGTCGGACCATTTCTGGGAGCTCCGGACGTCCGTTTTGCGTGCCATTTTCTTTGCATGGTTCTAGAAATATGGAATAACATGACCAGATTATTATTGTATCCATTTGGAATTGTAGTGATGTACATTTGATCTTTTGAACAAAAATAAAGAAGCCTCCCCCACAGAGAAAAAGGCCCGGAGACGTAGGCAAAGTTGTGCCGAACTCCGTTATCAATTTGTGTGTTATGGTTTGCTGTCTATTATTCATTTTAGATATGCATATATGTATATGGCTGTCATAATTCCTCTTCTTTCCTCATTCTTTCACTAAGTTTCTCAAATGGTTAATTAACGCATGCAAAATTAAAACTCAACCATAAGTCATTGAAAAATCCGGATGGATCAAGACAAACATGCCATCTACATACAATTGAAAGATAATATAGCTTCCATTTTCTAGCATTTTAAAATAAACACAGTGATCATAATGACATCTACTATAACCGTGTTCTGTCATAAACCTGTCAAATTTCAAATACCACTACATTGGAGATTTATTTAGACCATACAAGATCTTCTTCAACCTTCATACCAAATTCTCCTTCCCTTTGACCTCATACCCCTGTGGCTGCTGCATATAAATATTTTCCTCCAAAACCCCATGGAGAAAAAATGTTTTTACATCTAATTGTTCAAGATGAAAATATTCTACTTCCATAAGACTTAAAACAGTCCTAATTGAAGTCATTTTAACAACATGATAAAATATCTCATCAAAATCTATACCTTTCTTTTGTGCAAACCCATTTACAACAAGTCTATCCTTGTACCACTTTTTTCCTCCATCTTCTTCCTTCAACTTGTAACCAATTTATTCTGTAATGCTCTTTTTTCTCCAGGCAATTGAAGCAAATCCTAAGTCTGGTTATTTACCAAGGAATCCATTTTCTTTTTCATTCCTTGCTCCCACTTCTTTTTAGTGTCTACCTGCATTTCCTCTTCATAACATTCTGGTTCACCAGAATTAGTCAACAATAAATAATACAATGAAGGAGAGTATCATTCAGGGAGTCTACTTAACCTTGTATATATTCTAAAAACACTTGCAGGAGTTTGAGGTAGCTTCTTCTCCTATTGTTGTACATTTTGATTTTCTGTTTCTTTTGGAATTTCATTTTCAGTGATCCCTCAAGCACTATGTATTCTAGTTTTTATTTTTCCTGTTTCTTTTTCTACCACTAATATTTGTACATGACCTTCTCATTGAATATGACATCTCTACTCATAATGATTTTTTGATTTTCATAATCCCATAAGAGATAACTAAAATCATTAACACCGTATCCAATAAAGGTACACTTCTTGGATTTTGCCTCAAGCTTTGTTCTACTTTCTTTATCAATATGGACAAATGATTCACAACCAAAAGTCTTCAAAAAATAATATTTTATCTTTTTACATGTCCATGCCTCCTATGGAATTATACCATCCAAAGATATTGAAGGTCCTCTGTTTATTAAGTAAACAACAATATCTGCAACATCTTCCCAAAACTGAAAGGGAAAACCAACATGCAATCTCATGCTCCTTGCACTCTCCATGATAGTCCTATTCATCCTTTCCAACACACCATTTTTTTGGGGTGTTCCTGGAACTGTATTCTCTCTACGAATCCCATGGTATGAAAAATAATCATCAAAATCCTTGCTGTAATATTCACCTCCATTGTCTGATCTGAGACACTTCAACCTTTTTCTTGTCTCATTCTGAACTAAAGCTTTCCATTTCTTAAAAGTATAAAAAAAATCATATTTTTGTCGAATGTAATAAACCCAAGTTTTTCTAGTTGCATCATCAATAAAAGTAACATAATAATGAGAGACACCAAGAGATGTTACTTGAGTTGGTCCCCATACATATGTATGCACAAGCTTTAACCTTTCACTCTTATTTTCTTTTCTGACTCTGAGAAATCTGACTCTCTTTTGTTTTCCGTAAACACAATGCTCACAGAAATCCAAATCACTTTGTTTAAGATATGGAAAAAAAAATTCTTTTGTGAAGTATCTGCATCCCCTTCTCACTCATGTGTCCAAGCCTATGATTCCACAGTGTTGTATCCACTCCTATAGAAGCTAAAGAGATAGAAGAGTCAGTATTACTAGTATATAAATACAATGTACCTACCCTCTCTCCTTTTTCTATCATCAGTGATCCTTTCGTGAAATTCCACATCTTATCTGTAAAGATGGATATACAACCTTCACTTTCCAACTACCCTATTGAAATCAAATTTTTCCTTAGATTTCAAACATGTCTTACCTCTTTCAACAACCATTGGTTTTCATTTCTTTTGTTTATTTTTACCTTTCCCGTTCCAACAATTTTGCATGGTGCATCATCACCCAAATGAACCTGCCCAAAATCACCTTGAACATAATCTAGAAAATGTTTCCTATGGGGTATGGAATGAAATGAAGACCTTGAATCTACTACCCAAGACTCAAAAATATTATCTACAGAAAGAATCAAAGCATCTTGTAACACATCACTTGTTACATTTGCTTCCTGGTTTTTCTCATGGTGCCCATCTTTGTTTCTTTGGAGCTCTGCAATCTTTCTTCAGATGTCCTTTCTTCCCACAATTCCAACACTCTATCTTTCCAAATATTAATTTAGATATTCCCTTCCTAGAATTACCATGATTCCTCGAGGCCTTTCCTCTATCCTTTTGTCTTCTCCTATTATCCATGTTTAATGCATTACCTCATGTCTCGCCTATGTTTTTTCCTTGCATTTCCTCACTAAGGATAACACCAACAACATCATCAAATTTTAAATTGTTTGAACCAGAGACAAAGTTACTTATATCCATGACCAAGCCATTCCATCTTTTTGGCAATGAGCACAAGGTTAGAAGAGCCCTGACCTCATCATAAAAGTCCACCTTTACAGAACTTATTTGATCAGTAACCGTATTAAATTCATTTAAATGATCTACAACATACCCAACTTATGACATCTTTATATTAAATAATCTCTTCATTAGAAATACCTTATTGGATGTTGAGGGCTTTTCATATAGTTTATCCATTGTGTCCATCAACTCCTTCGTTGTCTTTTCTTTCGAAATATTGAAAGCTACCGATGTTGCTAGGCTCAACCGTATCATTCCTAGTGTCTTTTTGTCTAGAACCTCCCATTCTTCATCCTTCATGGTCATCAACTTCTTTGTTATTCCACCCAATGGTAGGAATAAATCCTTCTGATATAAATAATATTGCATCTGCATCTTCCATAACTGGTAGTTTTTGTCGTTAATTTTCTCGACCCTAAACTTTCCATCTTCCACCATTTCTCCCACTCAAACCAAGAACCCTCTTTACCTATGAGTTACCTTTCTCTTTGATACCAGTTGTTAGAAAAATAGGATCGCAGAGCAATAAAATAAAACAAATGAAGAAATGAAACACAAAATATACACAATACAATAGAGACACAAATATATGTGGTTCACCCAATGTGGGCTACGTCCACCAGAGAAATTTCCAGGTCCTTCCTTTATTATTATCTAGCAAATGAAGCGATACAACCTACAACATACCCATTGTAACTTCCTCTTCTTTCTCTCATAGTCTCCTCTTTCAAAATACAATATTTGCAATGATACATAGTCGCAATACATTTCCCTCATAAAAGAGAGTTTTCTTCTAGGGAGAAAAACCCTACCATAACTGCTACCATTAGATCTGTGAACTTATAACAAACATTCCAGATTTACAATGAAATTACCCCCCTGCACTCCCCTGCGTGTATTAGTGTACTTTATTTTGGGGTGTAAAATATGCATGGGGTATAAATACTGTTGAAAACAAAGACCTTTGAATCAGGAAGATAATCAAGCTCCATGACCAACATCTGTATGATCTCAGTCTTAGATGCCTTGTTTGATAGGAAGCTATAATGTTTTTCACAACCAACTCTGAATCTCCAAATACCACTAGCTTGGTAATTTGCATCTTTATTTCCACCTCCATACCTAAGATCAAATATTCATATTCATCCACATTATTTATGGCATCAAACTCAAGCTTGCAGGAAAAATGAGTTTCTTTTTTGGTGGAGGAGATGAGCACTACACCAATCCCAACTCCTTCTTTTGAGAATGCACCATCAAAATACAATTTCCATATACCATCCACTTCTTCCATAGGTCTTACAAGAGAATATGAAAGAAATGGGGTTTCATTGTACTCTTCATTTATAGATAAGATACAACATCCCAGATATTCATCAACAACATATATCGAATGATTCATAGGGTTGTTCTGATCACTGACCACATAAGAAAACTTTGTCTCTTAGTACAACCTTCTGATCTCTCCTCCAAAAAATGGTACAATGGTATAAATGATGTCCATATGCATAGTTCCTCCCAATTTTTGTGCCCATGTTCTAGAGAGAAACATGCCATAATTTGTTGGTACATTAGTGAATACCATGTCCATCATAATTCTCTTAATAGGTAGTCGGCCTAGGGTGAAAACCACGTATTTAATCATCCCATAACACTAAACATTTCTGGCATCAAATGAATAGATGTCATCATAAGGCCTATTAATTTCCATCCCCAACTTATCGATGACTAGTTTTGGCATAAGATTGTGTGATGCTCCGGAATCGAGCATACAATTGTGCAACATTTTATCATGAATATTCAAGGTCACATAGAAGGGTGCCATAGATTATTCTATGTCATCAATATGGGGACCAAAAGCGATGGTAGGAGACTTATCTTGCACATTCAAAGTATTGAGAATATTTTTCAATCCCTTCTCCTGCATCATTTTCTCAATATTCTTATGGTATGAGGTGTTTTTATCCATGTCCACTAAAGGCACAAGAATATAGATCTTGGACAATTCACATTCTATATTGAATGGTGAGACTAATTCCTCATTTTCTTTAGTCTCTTTTTTCCTTTTAACATGATTTAAAACTTCATCTACCTTAGGGATATCTAAATACTCTTTAGCTTTATCTTTGGACATATTTGGACCAAATTTCTTAGCATGATGTTGGTTGTCTACAACAACTACTTTCTACTAAGGCCTGAGATCATATTTTGTATGCATCTCATCCTATAGGGAATCAACAAAAAATATGTATTGAACCAAGGATAAAGATCCTTTGTTGTACTGAGGATCAAGCACTATATTCTTAGGATTTAGTGACTCTTCATATTCATCTTGAGTTATATGTATGACATCATTATCATTTTGAACTAGGTGGAATCCTTTTGTGTATTCATCATAGTTTTCATATACTACTTCTTCAATAAATTTTTTATCATTGTTAACTTTTATAGGGGGTTGAATGGGATGATCTTCATTTCTCATCTCCATTTTCATGATTTGTGGATTAGGAGGTCTTATGAACTAATTAGGATTAGGATTACTTATTGTTTGGTTTACTATGGGCTGACCCAAGTTCTAACTAAAATATTACCAACAAACCCTTCTATCATCGACCATTTTGGAGACCAAAAGGAAACACACTGCACAAAATGCACTACACAGTCTCACCCGAGATGGATTCTATGGGTGGTCATAGGATTCATATGTCTACAACCCTGGGACAGGATGTGTATCTCTTAGAGACATTTAACCTACTTATTGTCAACATGCAAACCCTCATTATATCTCATTCAATACCATTGTAACAACCATTCTAATAGGAATTCATTAACCATTATAACCGCATGTGTTCAATGACAAGAATCTATCTACTGGAACAAAATATTCTGATCTAAACACTAGCTATAACATTCATTTATTTAGTGTTATTCTGCAAATTCTATTATCTTATTCTTACTGCGCAGTGTCCATTCCTTTATCATATTACCTATTCATCATAAAAGATCATTAAATAAAATACAATCATAGACATTGCATACAGTCACATAAAACACAGATATATTGTGGTTCACCCCCCCTGGGGCTATGCCCACAAATATTTTTCACTTGGGATCTTTATTCATATTCTCTGCAAATTCAGTGTTGTGCATTGTACAATTCTTCTGCCATTACATTCGATCTCCACAGATCGCTAAATTCTCTCAGCAAGATATTCTACTCAAACCAAAAAGACCTAATACAATCTCAACAATACATATATCTACCCAAAAAGGACAACAACAACAACCCTCTCATAATCCTAATACATTATACTTATAGAAAATAGGGACAAAGCCCTTACAAAAACCCTAACCCTAAGAGGATTAGGTTTTTCCACTTTCTCCTTGACTTAATCTCGACTGGTCCTTGATCCAAACTTTGCTTCAAGTCAACTCTTTTCCACTTTCCAATTGCTTTGCAACAGTTTTCCACTTTCTAAGTGCTTTCCTTGGAGCTGTTTTTTCCTCTTTTTCTGACGTCGCTTTTCCTTTATTTTCGGTGCGCTCCCCTTTTTTTCAGCGCTTCTTTAATTCCTTCAAAACTTCTTCGATTTTTCCCAAAATTTTCCTGTGCCAACATTCCCCCAACACTAACATCATGACTCATCCTGAGTCACTCATGGACTCCAACATCTTTCATTGCTTATGATAGTTCTTCGTACACCTCTGTTATCCGCTGGCATTGCTCCTAAGCTTGGTTGCTCTTCTCTATCATGTCCTCTACCACTTGTGTGGTGACTAGAGTTATTAATATATCTCCCTCTCCAATCATATATACTATATGCTCAATTTTGTTGGGTCAATATCCATGACCAGCTGCTCTGCCTTCTTCTTCAAGGGCTCCAAATGAGACTGTCTTGTCATCTTTTGTGCCTTCACTGCTTTTCCCTCTTCCTGTAGGATCTTCATATCTACAGTCATCTTGATATTTTCTGGTAGTGAAATTGTCTTATGCTTCTTCTTTACATATTCCATTGTTGCATGGAATTTTTCTTCCTTCCTTTGCACCTCTTGTAGACTCCCATCCTCTAAGAGTAATGTCCACAGTTGGGCGCTCTTTTCCCACATCTTTGTCATTCTATGTATATTCTGCGTGATGTTCTCTACAGATTTTGTTGTGTAATTCTCTCTTTGTGCTCTGAGTTATGGAGGAGTAGTGGGTACTGCACACTCCTCCAGCTCCTTGATCTGTTCCTTATACTTCTCCATAGCCTGCGTTATTTTCCTTATCTTCTCTTTTGAAAATGCTCCCTCTTATTTTGTGTTGTCTAAGATGGCTTGAAATACGACATTTATCTGCTTCTCCATCTCGTCCAATTTTTTCTACTCTATCTTCATTTATTTCCCTTCTTGGATAACTACCTTCTTAAGTGAGGTGGTGTCTTTCTGTGCTAACTATAAGGTCATTGCATTAGACCTTGCCCTGTACTAAATCTCTTGCACAACGCTAACCTATAATTTATACAATGCCTTTGTTGGAATCTTGGGCAAAGCCAAGTGCAATGTCTCAATGTATTTTAAGGGATTATGTGTTGTCTCCTCATCAACAAATAACATTTCCTGTGTTATGATGAAGTTTACACACCCCGCATTGTGATCTGCATTGTCTCTCCAACAGATGTTACTTCTCTATTCTGCGTTGGTATATCTTTCTATTGTGTCTCTTTCCTGATCTTCAACTGCTCCAATGCAGTTTTCACTTCCTTTATTTTCTCCAGAATCGATGCCATGTGATTCTCAACATTCTCCCATACTTCTAATAGTCAATCTTCCACTGTGGTGGCTATCATCTCCACATCGTCTCCTGTCAGTTATGTTTTCATTGGAGTTCTGTGAGCCTTCACCTTCTTTCTAGGGCCACTTGCTTTCTCCCCTGTTCTCTTATTTTGGGCATCTGATGGCTCAGATGCCTCTAGAAACTGTGTATCCATGTCTACATCATGCCCAATTTCTTCCTCCATAGGTTTCTCCTATGTCTCTATTCTTATTCCTTCTGCGCACGCCTACTCTGTTGTTTCCCTTGGTTCCTTCTCTATGCACGGAGGATCTCGTGTAAAACCACGTTGTGATTTATTCTATTTCATTCTTTTCTTTTGAATGGGGCTACTTGTCCCCAGTGGACCGTGTGTCATCTTCTTCTTCTTACTAGCACCATTTTTGCATGTCTTCTACATGAGGACTATTCTACCTTGTGTATGAGATTGTATTGTTGGTGTTGTTCTGGGGATCATTGGAACTTTACACTTTGCAAGACACTCCTTGACCTCCATATGGATGTCCTACATCATCGTGAAATAACTCAACTATAGCCAATCCTTGGATGGATCCCTCTTTTCCTATAGCCACATGTTATGGCATGATTCTTGGAAATTTGTTATCTATCCAAACTCTTGGACATTTTCCGGGGAAATCCTCCATGTGTCTTGTATCCAATTATGGATCTCCGTCAAGTACATAATGAATACATCTCTATTTATTTTCTTTTCCTTTGGGTCTTTTGTTCTTTGAAGTGGCGTGTAACGGGTTGCGCCACACTTTCCTGTCCTCTGCAGGAACATACTATATGTTGGTTCTTTCCATCCTACCAATGCAATGAGAATGAGTAACCATGAGTAGTGGAACTCAGAGATCCAATATTGTGTGTCTTTGCAATACTCTAAGAACGAGTTAAGTAGATAAGGGGCCCAATTCATTGAGCTCCCCTTTTCTCACTGTGCTGCAGCTGCTACCGCTCCTGCCAATACTTCTTCCTTTCATCACTTGTGCATTAATTTGCAACCTAATAGCCTTGTCAAAAATATCATTGCAGGATCATTGATGCCACTGATCTTGATTCCACTGTTACCTCTCTCCATGCCATAATTTTCCTTGATTTCATCGGAGATGGATTTTTCTTTCATTTTTTCCTCTAAGTACTTCTCATATTCTCCCCAGCCATGGGTAGGCTCGTGATTGCTACGATAAAATCAACATTGATAGGCACTCACCTATACATCCATAGAATTCCTCCATGCACCCTTGCTAGGAGTTGCTTCACACATCCATTGATGTATTTACCACGCCCAAAGTGTGGCATATTTAGTAAATTCATTATTCATGTGTTGTAGATCCCCAGGATCCACTATGCAGGCTCCAACAGTGATGTTCCTGATGGGTTGTATCCTCTGCTCTCCAAATAGTTTTGTGGTGCCAAATATGGGAATTTGACTACCTCTGTTATGTCATGATCAAAGTATTTGATGGTATCTACTCCTCCCACCATCGCATCGTTTGAATTCACTCCCTCGGGAATTTGTGGCATCACAATTTCCAATTCTGCCTATGTGCACGATATTCCTTGCGCACTACTCTTAGCTCGCACCTTCTTCTTCCCTTACAGGGATGACATCCTGACCTCTAGTATGCCCTGGAGCTATGTTTCCTCCTCTTCTTCTGGTTCTAGGCCCTGCTGTGCTAAATTTGTGGCATGTTCACCATGTTGCGACCTTTTTCCCCTGGACACATCAGATTATGTTCTCTTTGCGTCCTCCTCTAACTGCTCGGTCTCCTGTGATGGGTTTTGTTCCTCCTCCACATGTGTGGTAGTAGGCTCATACTCTGGAGTGTGAATCTAATCCACATCCATGATTGTGGGAATCTATTGTGCCCATGTTTGTGTCGCACGAGAAATACTTATTTTGTTTCACCCAGCCCTGCTCGACGCTCTGACTCTCAGTGGTGACATCCTACTGAAATTTGAACTGCTGACCACAAATCTCCACTTATTGTTATCACGTCTCGCCCTCGCGCACTCAAATCTCTCTCTTAATTCTTCTCCTTAGTTTAAAAACTCAAATGACCACATTTTCCCCCCTTTTCCAACTTTTATAGTGGGACAACAAAATGACAGTTGTTCCGAACTGACAATTTTCACTTTTTCACTTTTTCCTGCGCGCTCCACTTTTGTGTCTATTAAATATTTTTCTGCGCGTAGTCTATGCAACACTGGTTTTTCTGTGGCGCATTGTTAATGATAACAATTCTATTACATCAATACCTCTAATGTTCTCTTATCTTTTTGTCTTTTTGTTACCTTTCTTCTTTTTATGGATTTTTGTCCTTTTTATTCAAACATCTACTATATACAATATGTACAATCATACCTTCTCTCTCTATTTTCACCTCAGGTTGTTAGGTCGACTATCTTGATACAACTTCAATCGACTGTCTTTCACTATTCCTCTAAGATTCTTCCCTGTAATATCTTTTAGTTGCACAACACCTCCATTTGTGATAGCCTCTACCTGATAAGCCCCTAACCAATGGATATTGAACTTCCCAAGGTGTTGTAAATACTTGTTTTCATAGAGGAGAACTAGATCTCCTTCCTTAAATATTTTCTTCTTTATGTGCCTAGCATTCCAAGCTTTGTCCTTTTCTTTCTGTACTTCTTTGTGGAAGCCTACTAAAATTATGTCTTCTTCCAGCTCCATCAATTATTCCAATCTTTCCTGTGCAACACCTTCTTCTGTCATGTTGGTGATTGTTTCAATGCATAGACTAGGTACTAAATAATGCAATGGAACCACTACTTCCTTCCCATACACCAGTCTGAATGGTGTTTGTCCTGTAATTTTCTTGCATGTAGTCCTGTAATCCCATAATATTGTTGATACCTTCAGGTCCTAATCATCCCTATTCACATTTCAAATATTTGTCAATGTATTCTCTAGAATCTTGTTAAAAGCTTCTACTGTACCATTTTTCTAGGGATGGTAAGGTGTGCTCTTATAATGGTATATCTCAAATTATTTTTTCATAGATATGATTGTATTTTTAATAAAATGAGTTCCTTGATCACTCAACAAAATTCTAGGACATCCAAATCTAGTCACCACATTCTCAAAGAGAAACCGCACTGTAGTTTCTGCGTTGTAGTCCTTCACTGGGGCTAATTTTGCCCATCTGGTTAAATATTTTGTCGAAGTGATGATGTATCTGGCTCCTAATGTCCTTGCTAGTGGATTAATGGGTCCAATGAAATCAAAAGCCCATTTATCAAAAACCTGTAAAGTTACTTGGGGCACAAGTGGAATTTCATCCTTTCTGGATGGTTTCCCCACTGTCTGACAGACATCACAAGTCTGAAATTATTCCTTTTTTTCCTTATGTACTTTAGGCCACCATAATCCTGTGTGAAACACCTTCTATGTTGTAGGATTTGCTACATAGTTCCCTCCAGTTATCCCTTCATGTTCTTCTACTAGCACCATGGAGTGTTCATGCTCCATCACACATCTTCTTAGAATTCCATATGCACCTAGCTTGTATAAATGACCTACAATCAGCTGATAGTCTGTAGTGTGCACTACCAACTGTTTTTTCTATGCGACAGTAAATTCCTTGGGAGCCATTCCTGTGCTAAAAAATCCAACAATGTCAGCAAAATAATCATCAGTAATATGAACAAAAAATAAGTTAGCATCAGGAAAATTATCCTCCAAGTTCTTAGGCTCCTCTCCATTAGTAATTCTTGACAGATGATATGGTCCTTCATTCATATTCCCTAGTGTTACTATGATTCAAAGTCATATTCCTGAAACAATAACAACCATCTACAGATCTTTCCCCCCAACACTGGTTTGTTAACTAGGTACTTCAAAGCAGAATGATCTGTAAACATCTTAAAATTTTGACCCAAATAATCTATGAACTTTTGTAAGGCATATACCATAACCAGACCTTCCCTTTATGTAGTATTATAGTTCTTCTCAGACTCAGATAACTTTCTACAAGAAAAATATATTGGGTGATCAATGTCTCCTTCACCTGGAAGTTCCAAAACTGCTCCAAGTGCAATGGATGAAGCTTCCACATGCACATGAAATTCTTTTGTCCAATCTGGAAAACTCAAAATTGGTTTTGTCACCATCTTCTCCTTCAATATCTCCAAGATCTCTTGGCATTCATCATTCCATTGAAACCTGATGTCTTTCTTTAGTAACTTATCCATGGGCACATTAATATTTTCATAGCCCTTTATAAATTTCTTGTAGTGTCCTGTGTGGCCTAATGTTGCTCTCAACTGGTGCATTAACTTTGGTGGTGGTAAATTGAAAACAACAACAATAATTGTAGGGTCTACTATCAAGCTCTGTTTGCATACAATGTGTCCAAGTAGGATTCCAAACGATGTGTTGAATATACATTTCTTAATGTTTAAGGAAATATGACATTGCCTACATCTATCTAACATTAATATCAAAATTTATACATGGTCCTTCAATAAACTGAATGTTTTCCAATCATCCAGATAAACTTATAAAAATTTATGTATAAAATCCTTGAATGCATCTACTACTACTGTGGAAAATATTGTTGATGCATTCTTTAAACCAAATGACATTAATGTGTACGGATATGAACCCCACTCTGTTGCAAATGTGGTTTTGTACCTATCCTCTCGAGCAATTATGATCCGATGGTAACCTAAAAATCCATCTGTGAAGGAGTAGACTTCATGTCCTCCCACATTCTCTAAAAACTCATCTGTAAATGGAGTAGTAAAACGATAATGTAGGCATGCATCATTTAACTTTCTCAAATCCACACATATCTTAATCCCTCGAGTCTTATTTTCTTGGACCACCTTTAGACTAATCCACTCTAATTCTTCCACGGGCTCTATGATTCCTGATTCTAGCATTCTGTCAATTTCTTCTTTAAACTTCTGGTTATAGATGGGGTTTAATCTGTATCGTCTCTATCTCACTGGTCTTGCATCTAGTCTGAGGGGAATATTCATCTCTCCAAGTTCTCTTGTTTCCCCTTTCATCTATAAATATGTGGCTAGGAATAAGTCATTGTATTCATGCAGTAATTCAATTATCTTTTCTATTGTCTCACTATCCCAGTAACCTCCAATGTTGGCTATCTTGGGTTTCTCTTCAGTCCCAATATTGACTTTTTTAATCTTCATAGGTGCAGTGAATCCTTCTGATTTTAACTAAGGTCCTTCTAACCATCTTTCTCCTTCTCCTTCTACTATTTGTAAGTCACGTGGGTTTGTCTTCTAGTTCTTCATCCTTTGCAACCTGATAACTAGTAAATTAACTATTCAAGTGTTTCTTTTATGTAATCTATGTATGATGTCACTGTATCTACCCCATATTCTTCAAATATCTTCCTTTTCATCCTCTGTAATTCCAGATCCACCCATCGATTCTCACTTTCAAATGAAAAGGTCTTAATAAAGTTTTGTTGCAATGCTCCCCAACTCAAAGTTTCTCTATGCAGTTCTTGCTCCTTGTACCGGTTACTTGGTATTCCTTCCAATGTATGAATACAATAATGTGTCCCTTAGTGCTATATCCAACACTAGTAATCTATGACTATCCAAAACCTATGATTCAAACTATGTCAGGAAGTTTTATAAATTGTCCTCTTAAGTAAATGTGGGAAACTGTCTTACTTTTGTCCCAACCCATCTTACTACGCGTGTGATTTTGGTGCACCTCCTAGTAGAGACTCCATGCAATATTTGTTTCCATTTTTATAATACAGTATCCAAATATGACATACTGGAATTGATACTCCTCCAACTAAGTACTCCATCTGCAGTTGGACTCACATAGTCTTCCTCTTGTGTAGTAGTCCTATCCAACTGGTTCACATCATCCCCTATAACACTGTCAGGGACAGGTTCTACATATCTTTCACAATTTGAGGGATCTAGGAGTGCTACTATCCTAAAATTCCCAGCTTCAAATATCATCTTTCTAATCTTTAAATTAATTATAGCCTAATTATCAAAGGCCCAATCAATTCCCAATAGTGTTAGAAATGGTATAGACTCGTCCACCATATCCATTACTTCAAAATATGTTATGGTGTGCATACCATCTAGATCCACTATTGTATTCTTCAATCTGCCTATGGGAATCACTCTCTACTAGTTTTCTAACTTCAATTGGATATTGGAATACCCTAGTATAGGTTCTCCCATTGCTTCCCAAGTCTTCTTTGGAAAATTTTTGACATATGATCCTAATTCTAGGACAACATTTCCCATATTAAAGTCTCTTATATTTTCATTCAATCTAAACTCTCTATGGGTTCTTTTCTTTCTATGGAATTGATTAATATTATTAGGTTTTGTTCCTACACCTTATTCTATGCTATATTTCTCAACCATATTTTTAAACAAATCCATGGCATTCTTATCATTTAGTAATTTAAAGCACGATTCTAGAAAATTCTTTAAGTTACTTACTTTCTCTATTTTCTCTACTTTGTAAGTATGATCTAAAGATTGAGGCATATAAAAAATAGGAGTATCATACCTCGGCACAGTGTTTGAGGTGGATGCTTCATTCTTCTTCATAAATTCCTTATTTTCTTCCTTGAAAGTTTTCTTCTCCTTCTTTACATCAAACTGTTGTTGTGGCTAAGTGTTCTTCTGAATCCAACACTCAGATCCCTTCATCGAATCCTGTGAATCTCCTCCTATCTTAAATCCTCCTCTAGTCACTATATTGATGTTCTTCCCAGGATCCCTTATTTCTGCAGCAATCCATTGAACATTCTGGTTATTTAGATTCTTATTCTCTTGGATCTTTTTCATTAACTTCGGGCACTCTTCTGTCACATGATCTGCTACGCGACAATACATACATGTTGCAGCTAGTTGATGACAGTCTCTATCATAATGTCCTTGCTATTGACATTATGGAAAATAATAATCCCTCTGCCTCTACCCATTCCTTCTCTTCCTCTACCTCTGAATCCTCCTTTGTTCCCATGTGGATCCATGTTCTTTTGATGATATTGCGGTGCTTGATTATACTACGGGGTTTGCTGAAATTGTGGAACTGCTTGAAATTGTTGCGCATTACCAAACTGTGGTGCAGTTTGTCCTACCATCAAATCAGCCTGCATCATGTATTCATCTGAGGTTATTTCCTTCATTAACTCTAGAGTTCTACAATTTTTGTCTTCATTTCCTACCAACTTACAAAATTTACAAAAATTACTCTTCGGCGTCGTCTTGTACTTATGCATCATGGGGCAGTGATAAGAATCATGCCCATGCCCATGTGTCATAAAATCATTCTTGTGATGTCCCTCTGATCTGCACAGAGTACACCCCACTGCTTCTCTTTTCTCCATGATTTTATTTTGATTTAATTGCACTGTCAAGTTCTTCAAGTCTTCCTTCAGCTCTTCTATAGTTGGATCTGTCTATTTATACTGAGTCTCCTATAACTGCATCACTTCTTGTTGTGCCTCTTCTTGGTTTTGAAATTTTTGTTGTATCAATGGATATTTGAAATGTGGTAAAAGAGAATTTATAAACAATTGTTTATGCGTCATGTCAGAAATGGGATACTTCAGCTTACCTTTCAATATCTTGAACTTTTGATCAATGTTCCATACAAATTCTCCTGGTTTTTGTCTAACCTCAATCATCTCATTCATAAACCGATCCTTTGATTTTGTAATCTGAAACTCTGTGATCAATGTCTTCTTGATTTCTTCTACTGTTCCTGACGCACCATGTGGATTTTTTATTGATATACTCATATACCAATCCAACGCATAGCTTCTAAATGTTATTGCTAACTGCGCTACTTTTGATGCCTCATCAGTGATTCTTTTTTCTTCACATATTCACTCACACAAAAACAAGTTTTTCTTTGGGTATTTTGATCCATCCCCATGAAATTATGGTAATATTATCATCGAATCTACGCCTTCCATTTTCAAATGTGTTGTACTTGCTACGTGTGATACTACTATCTGTGTACTATTGTTCAGACTTGAGATCCCACTGGTGTTTCTACTGGTACTTCCACTTGTACCACTAATTGTACTTATACTGGTACTTCCACTTGTACCCTCACTTATAGTTTGATCTCCTAGCTTCTTCTAATCACCAGTCATTGGTTCTCCTCTAAAAAACTCTTTCTTTGTTGATGTGTTAATCGTACATGGGGTTGTAGGTTCTACATTGATTTGGATCTTAACAGGGGTATTTGATTCCTCATTAGATCTCACTCCTCTAGTCTTTATTTCATATGTGGTGCATAGTATTTATTTAATGTGCTTCACAACACGAATACCCTCTACCTCTTCCTCATTACTCTCCAAGCCTTCCTGCTCGACTACTGATATCTTCTTCCTATTAAGCTTATATTGGTAGGGTCTTCCACTATGCATCATTCCTGCCTTCTGCATAATTTCTTGGATCTCCTCTTGATCCATCATAATAGGAAATTTATCATTAATGTGCTCTTCTCTATCCATTTCTCCCTCCATCCCAGACCTTCCTCAGTGTTTCCCCTAACTCCCCCATGCACGTAGGGTAGTTTAATTGTCTGATTCCATAGTTAATACCCATTTATCATGCAATAATCTCTTTATTGAAGTGTACAATGATATGATGTACCTTCCCCTTAGGCCCTTAAGAAACTCTTGCTCCACTACACTATAATACTTTGATGCATCTACTGCAAACTCAATGATATACCCCACTACAATGTTGTCTAGCCAAAAATCTACTGTGCACGTGAATTTGTTATTGACTCTTTTCAACCGCGCGATACTTTCTTCTATCCACTCCACTGATATAACCCTATTTGTCGGATGGGTATATTTCAACCGTGTTATCCAATCTTGTAATAGTGTGGGAAACTAACTAAATAAACTCTCGTATATTTCACTGAATACGTATCTCTCCAAATATTGCCTTGGCTTAAATCTAGAGCTTCTATTATCTTTATGGGAAAACTCTAGTTCCTGAACTATCAACCATATTTCCATATCCACTTTCGTGGGGTTCCAACCTACAAACATCCCCTTTCTTAAGCATTCATTCTATACTACATGATACATCCCTCCCTATGTAATATTCCGAGTTCCAACCGACAATGAAACCATTGTTGGGTTTACTATGGATTGACTCAGGTTCTAACTACAATATTACCAACAAACCCTTCTACCATCAACCCTTCTGGATACCAGAAGGAAACACAACGCACAAAGTGCACTGCGGGGTCTCACCTGAGATGGATCCTATGGGTGGTCAAAGGACTCGGATGTCTGCAACCCTGAGATGGGATGTGTATCTCTCAGAGGCATTTAACCTACTTATTGTCAACCTTCAAACCATCATTAGATCTCATTCCAGACCACTGTCAAAACTATTCTAATAAGAACTCATTAACCATTATAACCGCATGTGTTCAATGGAAAGCATCGATCTACTGGAACACAATATTTTGATCTAAACACTATCTATAACATTCATTTATTTAGTGTTATTCTGCATATTCTATTAGCTTATTCTTACTGTGTAGTGTTCATTCCTTTATCACATAACCTATTCATCATAAAAACTCATTAAATCAAATACAATCATAGACACTGCATACATTCACATAAAACACAGATATACCATGGTTCACCCCCCCAGGGCTATGTCAACAAATATTTTTCACTTGGGCTCTTTATTCAAATTCTCAACAAATCTAGTGGTGTGCATTGTACAATTATTCTGCCATTAAATTCGATCTCCACAAATCGCTAAAGTCTCTAAGAAAGATCTTCTACTCAACCCAAAAATACCTAATACAATATCAAAAATACATGTCTACCCAAAAATGACAACAACAACAATCGTCTCATCATCCTAATACATTATGCTTATACAAAACTAGGACAAAGACCTTACAAAAACCCTAACCCTAAGCAGATTAGGTTTTTCCACTTTCTCCTTGACTTAATCTCAGTTGGTCCTCGATCCAATCGTTGCTCCAAGTCGGTGCTTTCCCACTTTCCAACTACTCTGCAACAGTTTGTCCACTTTCTAACTACTTTTCTCATCGATGCTTTTCCTCTTTTTCCAGTGCCTCTTTTCCTTTACTTCCGGTGTGCTCCCCTGTTTTCCGGCACTTCTTTAATTCCTTCAAAACTTCTTCGATTTTTCCCAAAATTGGCCTGTGCCAACACTTATTCCTCCTTCTTGAGGAGCTATGTTTTTGTTTCTATTCTCTATCTCAAATCTAGACATTTTGTTTGTCAGATTCCTGATCAATCTAGACATTTTGTTCATCTTTGCTTCTTGGGGGTCTCGATTTGGATTATAAGTACCACAACCTTCCCTGATTTTTTTTCTTTTTGTCATGTTCTTGTTTTTGTTTCTTATTACCTGATGCAATCATATTCCCTTCGATGTCTATTTCATCCTCTCTCATCACTATTAGGGTCGAGGATCTTCTTTCTCTTAAACTCATAGAAAAATCAACATCAAATTCCCCAACGTATGTCACTTTAGCTACTGGTTGTGAGGGATTTATATCTCTAGGGATATTGTTATATAGATTATTAAACCTTCTGTTAAAATCATCAATAGTTTCATTGGTTCTTTCTTAAGTGATCCAAATTCATTTAAATAGTATAGGATATCCCTTTTCTCACCCCATTGTCGCATAAAAGAAGCTTCTAGAGTTGGCCAACTATCAATTGAAGCAACATGTAACTCTTTGAACCATTTTCTGACATCTCCCCCCAAAATTTGTAAAAAAAACCTCATGAAGACATCATCATGCTCTACTTATTGGTCATATGTAAATTCTTAGAAAGTGCTCATATGCTCTTAAGTTGAGTGGGTTTTATCTCCATAAAATTTTGTTATATATTTCATGTAGTTCTCAGGGAGGTCGTGAGTAATTTATGGCATATTAAATGGGGAAAATATGGAAGTGACCCAAGGATTTACAAGTGGTGGGGGAGGATTTTTAATTCCCCAAGTCTTCCTACACCCACACCGAACATGAGGTTTTGTAAAATGATTTTACGAGATTCAAAGGACAGAGGAGGAACATGAACATTCAAAAAGTGGCAATGGGAAGAATTGACTTCTCGACTAAATTCTAAACGAGAATTATGGATATCTATCAAAGGTTGTGGTGTAGATATTAGAACAGAAAGAGAATTTCTAGATATATTAGTAAGACTTATAGATTCAACACCTTGATGAACGACATAAGGATCAATTTCTAGATAAAGGTTACCTGAGAAAAAGGAGGTTTGATGCTCTCTTATATTCCTCCAGGTCACCAGCTTTTCTGGATATGAATATATCGAAACCTAATATGGATCAGGATGGCTTCTAGTGTGTCTGCTGGTAGAGGCTAGGTTGTACTTTCATGGAGTTTCTAGGTGAAATATTAACAACGAAATTCCTTGGGCATGTTCACCATCAAGTCTCAAATCTTACAATGTCGTATCCCCAAGGAAGATTTATTCAACTCACATCCCTGAAAATGAAACCATTTAAGATGTTATCCCTCAATATGTTCTAGTATTTCTTTGGAACGATGTAGAGGCACCCTAGGAGATAAGACTCAAGATGTCGAGGCACCCTAGGAGATAAGACTCAAGATGTCGAGGAACCCTAGGAGATAAGACTCAAGATGAATCTTAAAGCCCGATTTGAAGTAAAATATTTATCCAATGTTTGGGGAGTTTTTCCCTCTCTCTGTCTCTTAAAACTTAAAGGACCTAAAACAACCTTCAGTTCAACTGAAAAATGTTCTTAATTGTTAGAGGAATTTGTCCATGAGTGTTTCAAATAGAGAATCTTCCGAGGAAGATGAAATGGTGAATTAGAGGAATGAACAAAATAACCATATAGGGTACTACAAACAATTAATCATGTAGCATAGGTGAAATGAATAACGTGTTGAGTAATGAAGTGTTCAACATCTCTAACAAGTGTATATAGATCAATAAAACACGCTTCAAATAGTTAACATCTTTGTATATCTAAATACATTGAGGTACCCTTTGCATATCATTCAAATGCACAAACAAATGATAATAAATGGTCATACATTAAGAGAAAATAACCTTTGTATCATAAATAAACATCACATAGTAACACTGAATATGGTGAATATCCTATTGTATGAGCTTTAATAAATCAGATCTAATACAAGAGAATAAAAAAAGGGAGGATATGTTTTACTAGAACACACATACTATAGAAAGTAATTACAGATTAAAACTTGAATGCATGGGATGAATCTTTGATGCATGTTGCATTTATCAATTGATTGTGCTCAAGGTTTAAGTGGTCAAGAAACTATAGTTGAAAGAAACTCTTCAAATCCCCAAAGTGCCAAGATTGACAATGGGATCTTGTGTTCTCTTTTTTTTCCCTGGATCATGCCCTTAACTACTTTTTGAAACCACATCCAACTTCTTGAATATTATTACTCCTTGATTCTTGAGTTGTTTCCCTCTGTTTAAATTTGGTTTACCTTCTTCTGGGTAAAAATATGTTACAAAGAAAGATCGTGGGGCAGCTGAAAACTAGCCAGCCATAATATACATCATGCCTAGTCCCTGAAGAGATCCATATAATCATTTATCTTGTTGTTGGGCACTGAAAATCAAATCTACGTAGGTGTGAGACTCAAAAACCATCAGATATACCATTTGTAGGTGATCGTGACCATTGATATATTAAATGTGGGCCTTTCCATGCCTTTCCATGACATTCCATGCATTTCCTTTCCATTCCATGCCATGCCATGCCTTTCCAAAACATGCCTTTAATTTCCATGACATGCCATTACATTCCTTTCCTTGTCATTCCTTTCCATTCCTTTCCTTTCCATGTCATGCCATGCCATGCCATTGCATGCCTTTACTTGCCATGACATGCCATTGCACACCTTTCCTTTCCATGCCATTTTCATGCCTTTCATTTCCATGTCATTCCAAGCCATGTCATTGCATCCCTTTCCTTTCCATGACATGCCATTGCACGCCTTTCCTTTCCATGCCATTTTCATGCCTTTCCATTCCATTCCATGCCTTTCATCCATTTCCATACCTTTCCAATCCATGCCATGGCATGCCATTTCCATGTCATTTCGATGCCTTTCTATGCCATGCCATTTCCATGCCTTATAATGGCATTGCCATGCCATTGTCATGCCTTGCCAATCCATGCCATTTTTATTCCTTTGCATGCCATTACATTCCATTTCCATGCATTTCCAATCCATGCCATGGCATTCCATTGCCATGTTATGCCATTTCCATCCCATGCCATTACCATGCGTTGCCATGCCATTGTCATGCCATTTCCATGCCATTTCTATGCCTTTCCAAGCCATGCCATTTCCATGCCATGACATTGCAATGCCATGCTATTTTTTTTTCATGCCATTTCCATGACATTACCATGCCTTGCTAAGCCAATAAATTATATTAACTAAGTTCAAACAATTCAATGGGAAGTCTCAAACACCACAGATCAATAAGGAAACTATAGTTTTTATAAAACTTGTGATTAAGATGTTTAACTTCAGAAATATGAAAATTTTCAACAGGACAAATATAACATCCCTTAAAACAAGTAATCATGCAATGAAAGGGGGATAAAAATGGAGGCCTGAACTAGGGTTTAGATAACAAATGCTTGATGAAATGGAAGATGTCACATAACAACCCTAGAATATTCAATATATCAAGCCCTAAATGGATGAAAATTATGACATAAATGTAATAAAAGGTGTCAAGGTGTATTTGAAGGGTGAAAAATGACCATTAAACCCTATACGCCAAGCTAAAAATGTTGGAAATTGAGGGTAAGTCCTAATCTAACCATGAAATTGATGGTTTTAAGACAAGCTTAATTCAAGAATAGTACAAGATGACATGCAATATCACCACTTTGATAAAACATTTATTTAATACATTCAAGAAATAACCATCAATGACTTGGAAAGAGCACTTACTAGGTATGTCAATGATCATCCATGAATTCTTAACCATAAAATCATCCACAAAACTTGAAACACAGATCTAAGGTATATTCATAGTTGTGAAACACAAATTATCATAATTAATAGGATTTACATAGAAATGGATGTCACTAAATAGGTTTATGTTCCATCCTTATGGTGTAGTCTCATTATACTATTGATCCATAATTTCTTTTGGATTGCATGGAAAACAACATAACTTCAAGGCCTTATTGATCCATGCCTTGCCTTGCCATGCCATGCCATGCTTTCCTTTCCATGACATGCTTGCCTTTCCATGCCTTTCCTTACCATGTCATGCCATGCATTTCCATGCCTTTCCTTGCCATGCCATTCCATGCCTTTCCTCACATTTCCATGTGATTCCTTGCATTTCCTTGCCTTTCCATGCCATTCCTTGTCTTTCCTTTCCATGCCATGCCTTTACTTTCCTTTCCTTTCAAATCCATGCCTTTCCTTTCCATGCCATGTCATGCCATGCCTTGCATTTCCTTGCCTTTCCATGCCATGATTTTCCTTTCTTTTTCTTTCCTTGACATGCCATGCCATGTCATGCCTTTATTTTCCATGCCATGCCATGCCTTTCTATTCCACACCTTGCCATGCCATGCCTTCCATTTCCTTTCCTGTCCATGTCATGTCTCACCTTGGCTTGAGGAGGAAAGTTGCAAATCGCTATAAAACTCTAACTAGAACTTGAATGGAAGAATTGTTGGTTGCATTGGATTCGGGGCACCGGGTTTTAGCTAGTGGGGCCCCTATGGTATCATTATGTTTCTCAAAAAAACGTTTGTTGGAGGATCTTCGACACTAGGGCTTTTCTCTATGAAGCATAGTGCAATTTATGAACAAGGGGTCGATTTTCAAGAACATTGCGCTGGGAAATTGTGGGTAGCTTGGTCACATAGGCCATGGAAAAATAGAGGTGTGGGAGCTTATGAAACTCCGTTATGATGCTTTTATTTGATTTTATACCCCTCGACCAAATTGTCGACATGTCCCTGAATGGATTGAGGAGACAAGTTTCAACTCGCGATAAAATGCAAAATGAGACTTGGATGGACAAATTTTCAGTTGCATTGGATCTGGAGCACCTGGTTTCAGCTAGTGGGGCCCCTTTGTTGTTATTTATCTTCTCGGACAACCGTTTGTTGGAGGATCTTCAACACTAGGGTTTTTCTCAACTAGGCATAGTGCAATTTATGAACAAGAGGTCGGTTTTCAAGAACATTGTGTCAGTCAGTTGTGGGTAGCGTGGTTGCGTGGGCCTTAGAAAAATAGACGTTCAAGAGCTTATGGAACTTTTTTATGCTTCTCATTTTGGATTTTATTCCCCCAAACCAAATTTTTGACATGTCCCTGAATGGCTTGAGGTGGCGAGTTGCAAATCACAATAAAATTCAAATCAGGACTTGGATCGATGAACCACAGGATACTGGATCTAGGGCACCCTTTTTTAGCTAGTGGGGCTCCTCTACTATCATTTTGTTTCTTGGACAACCATTTGTTGGATGAGAAACAAAAATGGCATCTATTCCGCCAGAAATTGGATTTCCCTCTTCTGAAAGCCTATGCTTTGGCATATGTAATTTTTCCTTTTCTCTTTCTTCTTCTACCTTTTCGATCAGTTTATATTTCCTCGAGAAATTTCTTTCTAGGATTCTTCGATTCCCCATGTTTAAAGAGAAAAAAATTCTTCCAAGCACCCCACCACAAATTTGTCTTGGTATTACACAAGAATGCACAACTAACAATTCCAATTCCAAGTGGACAAATTTGTCTTCGTATTACAAAAGAAGACACAAATAATAATTCCAATTCCAATTGGATAAATTTGTCTTGGTATTACAAAAGAATAAACAACCAACAATTCCAATTCCAATTGGAAAAACTTGTCTTGGTATTACACAACTAACAATTCCAATTGGAAAAAAAAATCTTGGTATTACACAAGAAGACACAACTAACAATTCCAATTGGACAAATTTGTCTTGGTATTACACAACAAGACACAAATAACAATTCTAATTGGACAAATTTGTCTTCCAATTCCAAGAAGACACAAGAAGACACAACCAACAATTCCAATTCCACTTGGACAAATTTGTCTTCCAATTCTTCCAACAATTGTCTTTCAATAGCACAAAATTGTCTATGAATTAAACAAAGAGACTAAAATAACAAAAACTTGTCTGTCCACGTTATTTTTGTGTGTAGATGTCGGGTGTGCTTTGTCAGTCTTGAGATAGATGAGATAGAGAAGTGTGTTTGGCACAAAAATATGCCCAACAGGAACGTGTGCACACTAAATCATGTGCATGTTCTAGGAACGTGCACGTGTTCCTGATGAGCATGGATGAGCGACAATCAAAAGGATTTTCATGTCATAAGAGCACATGTGTTCCCTTAATGCAATGGATATAATATTTAGTATATACCAAACATATTTATGAATAAATATGTGTTAAGGTCCTAACCCGCACATAGGTAGATTAATGTATTCGGATGTAATAAAGGTCAATATTAATAAGACCTTTCAATAAAATAGAATAAGGCGGATGTAAGAAGAC
>JZKD02S1975143.1:226588-237454 GCA_000966675.3 Picea glauca | reverse complement strand
ACTTTATTATTTAAATAATCCTCCTTGACTTTGTCACTTCACTTTATTATTTAAATAATCCTCTTTGACTTTGTCACTTCACTTTATTATTTAAATAATCCTCTTTGACTTTGTCACTTCCCTTTATTATTTAAATAATCTTTTTTGACTTTGTCACTTCACTTTATTATTTAAATAATTTCTTCTTTGCAATCACTTTGACTTCTTTGACCTTTTGGGGCTTCAAGCCAACATATGAGGGTCCTCCAAATTCGTAAGGCCATAACTCTCAAACCATGAGGAGTTATGTGATGTTCCACATACCACCAGAAATGGCATGACATGTACTATCCATCTAGAATAATATTACCTACAAATATATCAAAAACCATACCATTATACCTCAAACAAACTTGGGTCCATTACCTAAACCTTTGTGCTACCGGAATTCTCTACCGTACTTTCTTCAAGGGTTGACATCAATGACAACCAAACCAATTAATCAACAATCTCCCCCTTTGGCATTGATGGAAACACTTTGATGCAATACTGAAATCATATCACTCATGTTCTCCCTGGAACCATGCCTGCATCTTTGTGACCAACACTCCCTCTAGAACCATGCCTCTGTCTTCTACATCTGATAAATCTCTCCCCCTTTGTCATCAATGGAAAATGTATCTTTCCATTCGGGTATGCTCCCCCTAACTAACTCGTGTGATCTCCCAACCTAAACTGTCCTCTTT
This sequence comes from Picea glauca, assembly GCA_000966675.3. Classification (NCBI taxonomy): domain Eukaryota; kingdom Viridiplantae; phylum Streptophyta; class Pinopsida; order Pinales; family Pinaceae; genus Picea; species Picea glauca. The sequence goes on along the minus strand of JZKD02S1975143.1, from coordinate 236,729 downwards.
ATGGTGCTTCCTTGTGTACATCTAAGACATATAATATAAGCATTCAAAAGCATTAATTTTGGAGTAGAAATAACAATGAGTCTCTAGTGAAGATACTCAAAGGATTCCCATGGAAGAGGTATTGTAAAGATGTCTGCCACTTGTTCTTTTGTGCCCACATATTCAACTCCGATGTTCTTTCCTACAACCTTTTCCCATAGAAAGTGATACTTGATTGGAATGTGATTCATGTTGAAGTGCATCACCAGGTTCTTTGAGATGCTGATGGCGCTTGTATTATCACAATAGATTGGAATGGGCTCATCATACTCAACATGTATATCTGTCAGATTTTGTTTCATCCATAGAACCTATGTACAACATGTTGTTGCTACAATATACTCTACCTCGACTGTAGATAAAGATACTGATGATTGTTTCTTTCTTAGCCATGATACTAAACACTCACCCAAGTAGAACATTGCTCCACTGGTGCTTCTTCGGTCATCAATGAAACCTGCCCAATCTGCATCTATGTAGGAAATAAGTGATAGATCCTTTCCTTTTGGATACCATAATCCAAACTCTTCTGATTCTTTGAGATATCTGAAAATCCTCTTCACTGCTAATACATGTGATTCCTTTGGTGCTGCTTGAAATCATGCCACATGTCCAACTACATGCATTACATCTAGTCTAGATGTTGTCACATATAGTAGGCTACCAATCATTGAACTGTATTTCCTCTGATCTGTAGACTTTGAACCATCATCTTTTCTCAACTTGCAATTGGTTTGCATGGGAGTGATAACTAGTTTGCAATCTTCTATTCCGAACCTCTTTAGCATTTCTCTGATATACTTGGTTTGAGAAATAAAAATTTATTGGTTGATTTGACGTATTTGAAGACCGAGAAAGAAGGATAGTTCTCCAAGTAATGACATTTCAAATTCATTATGCATGTCCTTTGCAAATTTATGGCTTAACCTGTCATCAGTACTTCCAAAAATAATATCATCAACATAAAATTCAATTAATAAAATACTATCTTGAGTTACCTTGATGTAGAGGTTGTTGTTTGCACTTCCTTTTCTAAACCCTGCCTGTTGTAGATATTTATCTAGTCTAGAGTACCATGCTCTAGGAGCCTGTTTTAGACCATACAAGGTCTTCTTTAATTTACACACATAATCTGCGTTCTATGACAACTGAAATCCTTCTGGTTGTTCAATGTATACTTCTTCTTCAAGTTCCCCATTCATAAATACATTTTTACATCCATCTGATACACTTTAATATTTTTGGATCATGCATAAACTAAAAGTAATCAGATTGCTTCCATTCTGGCAATTGGGGAAAATGTCTCTTCAAAGTCGATTCCTTCAACCTGTGCATATCCTTTACATACCAATCTAGCTTTGTTCCTTATAAACTGTCCATATTCATTCAATTTATACTTGTATACCCACTTTGTGTCGATCACATTCTTATCCTTTGGTCTTGGAACCAATTCCCAAGTGTCATTTTTCTCTATTTGATCTAATTCTTCATCCATGGCCTTATTCCAAAATTCATCCTTGTTGGCCTCTTCAAAATGGGTTGGTTCAATCGTATATGAGAGTGCTAGGTGCGTTTGTTCTAGTGAACAGATTCTTCTTCTAGTCTGAATTCCTGCATCTTTGTCTCCGATAACCTGATCTGAAGGATAATTCATCTGTACTCATCTACTAGGTGTATTTGGAGGCACATGTTTAACTTTCTCTTCTTCTTCTGTCAGATCCTCTTCATCTTCCACTTCTACTTCTTTTTCATCTTCTTCTTCTTCGTAAAGTTGTTCCATTGATTCATTTTCTTCTTCCTTTAATTCTTGTCTACCCGTTTCATCAATTGTTACGTTGATCCTTTCCAAAACTTTTCTCAATCTGAGGTTGTAACAATTGTATGATTTCCTTGTACTTGAGTAACCAAAAATTACTCCTTTGTCCACATGAGAGTCAAACTTTCCCATTCTTCCATATTCTCTTTTGATGTAGCATTTGCTTCCAAAAAATTTGAAGTGCTTCACATTTGTTGGTCTTCCTTTCCATAGCTCGTAGGGAGTTTTGTTAGTGTTGTTTCTTAGCATTACTTTGTTTCGAATGTGAGCTGTTGTATGCACTACCTGTGTCCAAAATATATCTGTCAATATGGAATCCATTAGCATTGTTTGAGCCATTTCCTGTACTGTCTTGTTCTTTCTTTCAACAACTCCATTCTATTGAGGTGTCCTAGAAATAAAGAATTGCCTTTTTATTCCATGCCCACTGCAGTAGTCCATAAATTCCTTTGAAGTGAACTCTCCTCCATTATAATATCCCAAGCATTTGGTTTTTGAATCCATTTCATTTTCAACCATTTCCTTGTAGACCTTGAAGTTTTCAAAAGCTTCTAACTTATTCCTAAGAAAAAATATTGCAGTCATTCTTAATAATCATCAACTAATAACATAAATTATTTCTCACCTCTTAAACCCTTTTTTGTAGTTGGTCCAACTAGATCAATATGCTCAATTTCTAGTGGTCTTGTCGTTGAATATTCTTTTGATTTAAACCTGGTCTTTGTTTGCTTTCCTTGTTGACAATGCTTGCATAAAGTGTTGGTTGGTTTCATGATCTGGGGCATTTCTCTAGCTGCTTCCCTTTTGATAACTTTGACAAGGTTATCAAAATGTATATGACCCATTCTTCTGTGCTATAGCTAACTTTAATCTTCCTTTCCTAGGAAACACTTTTTATTTCCAATTTCACTTAATACATATATGTTGCTTGAAGTTCTCGTAGTTGTTGCAATCAATTTTCCTAAACCTTCTTTTCTTATATCACACTTTTGTGAATCGAAAGTAACTTTATGACCCTGGTCACACATTTGACTCACACTTAAATAATATTATGTTTCATATATTCTACTAGTAGAACATTTTACACCTTGGTATTCTTGTTTCCAATTCTGACTGCTCATTTTCCAATGATTTTAGTTGAATCATCATTTCCGAAGGAGACTGATCCATCTCTTTCCTTTATTAATGTAAGAAACCTATCTCTATCACCTATCATGTGTTTTGAACAACCACTGTCAACATACCAACCATGTTTCTTCTTCTTAGTTTGTATAGCGAGTGTGCATTCTTCATTGCTATATTGATTCTTCTTTCTTATCCATGTCCGTTTCTAAGGTTCATGTCTGTGACTGTTGTTGTTTTGTTGTGGTTCTCTAGGAGGGACTATCATTCTGCAATCTTTGGCCATGTGTCCAAAGTTGTTACATTTGTAGCATTCCACTTCAATAATCAAATATTCAAACCTGTTGTAACTTCTTCTCTGTGTTTTACTAGGCCTTCTTGGATAACCCTTTTGTGTATGACTTTCAAAGTTTTTTATGTTCCCGTTGTTAGCTCTGCAATTCACATACTTCTGTCCAAAATTATTACATGCATAACATAAACCAAAAAAGATAGTTTGATACATGGGAGTTGAAGATCTTCTGAAAGGAGGTACTCTTATGAATCCTTATTCTTCCTGAGGCCTATCTATTTTTGTCAGTTGTTTATTCTGAAATCTGAATCTTCTCGGTGGAGGACTGTCCCTGTAATTTTCTTTGTAGACCTTCCTATCCCCTTTGATTGTTTCTGCATAGCTTTTTGGATATGTTTCTTTTTCTATTTTTTTGGAGCTTGATCCCTTTTCTGTCTGATTGTATCCAATTCTAGACTTGTCATGATGAGGATTTTTACTATTGATAATGTCATTCAAAACTTTTTGAGTTGTTCTGCATATTTTTCTTTTGAATATCCTTTCTTAATGTGACAATTTATGCTTCCAAATTTTCAATGATCTTGTCTCTTCCTTCTAGCTATTCTTTGAGTGCTTCTTCAATTATTTTATCTTCTTCAATTTGAAACTTAGAATTTGTGATCATTTGTTCTAGTTCCTGAGTGTCTTCTTTCGTGTCTAGTTTCGCTTGTAGTTTCTTGTTTTTCTTATTTTCTCTTTTGATAACTTCTATGGCACACAAAAATTATTCTCAGTAGTCAACTTTTGTCTCTTCATATTCTTCTTCGAACTCTTCACATTCTTCTTTGGATTCTTCTTTATCGGATTCTTCTACTGCCATGAATAGAACTCTTTATGTCTCACCGTCACTGACTTCATAAGCTTTTCTTGAAAACTTTCTTTGTGGTTCTTTTTCCTTTATATGTTTGTTTTTTATTTGAGTAACCTTTGTCATTTCTCTTTTTCTTATGAGGACGTTTGTTAGAAAAATGACCAATACTATCACAATTAAAAAAAATCAAAGGAAGCTTACCTCTATACCCATCATTGGTTCCCTTGTTCAATCTTTTGAAAAAGTTGGTCGCTTCTTCATCATCTTCTGAGATGTCATTGTTGCTGCTATGTTCTTTTTATTTTTTCTTTCCCTTTTTCTTTGACCTTTTGGATGCCTTGAAGGCTACTTCTTTTATATTTTGATTTCTCTATTCAATTCTCATTTCATATGCTATGAAGATTCCATGTAGTTCATCCATGCTTATTGAGATTAGATCTTCTCTTTCTTCTAGTGTTGATATCTCAGGGTCAAATCTCATAGGAGGAGATCTTAGAACCTTTTGAACAATTACAAAATCTTTGATTTCTTCTCCCAATCTCAACATTGCATTTACTGTTTCATCGACTCGTAAAAAGTAAGTTGCAATATTCTCATCTTCCTCCATCTTTAGTTGTTCGAAATGACCTCTGTAAGTTTGAATATTTGCTTCTTTGAATTTTGAATCTCCTTCATAAATATTTAAATTTTTTTCTCAAATCTCTTTAGCGGATTTACAATGTGAAACTTTGGTGAATATCGATTCTCCAAGACCATTAAGAAGTGCATTTGTGGCTTTGAAATTATTCTGACCGAGTTTCACTACTTTTTCATTTGTCGACGAAACTACCGGTGTTGTGTATCCATCTACAATTGTTTTCCAAATTTAAAATCCCTATGCATGTATATATGTATTCATCCTTTAGCTCCAAAATGCATACTTTTGTCCATCAAACTGTGGTATTCCATTTTTATACTTTTTTTTTCTTTCCATAATCTACCTTTCAATGGTTAAACTGATTTCTGAAGAAACCCGCTCTGATACCAATTGTTGTATTACTGAGAGGGGGGGTGAATCAATAATAGAGCAATGTAATCCTTTTTAACCATATAATGCAAGTTTTATATCAATGTAACATTATCATCCAATATTTGCAGAGTAAATAAACAATGAACAATCATACACATACACAGTACACCAGTGTTTTTACATGGAAACCCAAAGCAGGAGAAAACCAAAAAATGATTTTTATTATATGTCTTGAAGAATTACATTCATTGGAAGCACCAACTTCCTCTATTTTCCAGCTGCAACTGGAAGGAGGCTCCAACCCCCTAGTTTCTTAGGATACAACCTGAGTGAAGCTCCAACTCCCCAATTCTCTGGCTACAACCAGAAGGAGGCTACAACCCCCTATGTTCTTCGGCTACAATCGGAAGGTGGCTACAACCACCTGTCCTTTCCCCATCCAACCACCCTGATGTAGACGTAGAATGATGGAACCACTATCACTGTGAGATATATTGTTGTAGACCTGTACCAATAAACCCGCACTAAACAACCTGTACCAATAACCTGAACCATGTATCAACCATGCATTAATGTGTACCTCAACCTGTAATGAAAGTGTACCATAAAAAAGTGCATCAACCATCCACCAACATGTACCTCAACCTACAAACATTCCTTAACTTTAACAACAAGAGACTAACATTTTCCTCAAACTTTACTTTCGTCTCACATGACTAGTTTTGGATTAGTCCACAACCCTAACTTGAAATAATCATAACTATGTACCTATAATGAATAAAGATATGAAAATAGTACACAATGTTCCTCAGTGTGTTTTATGCAATTCCTCCAGGTGTCACTACTCGGAACCTCTCAGAAAAGGAGTTATAGCAAAAGTGGCATATCTTGTTGAATTCTGGATTGTTCTAGAGAACGAACTTGTAGAGCGTGCCCCACACATAATATTGGTTTTATGGATATGAAAATTTTACAAAGAATACTACAGACTTTACTCTAACCAACACATTTTGTCTTACTGAATGTAGATCTGTTATTAATAAGTTATGAAGTTTTTACCTGAAACACATTTTAGATTAGTTTGAGGACCAGCCACAAACCCTATTTTCCATAGAGTTTAACTCCAAAAATACAAAGACCCACAAGATGAAATTTGTACCACAAGTACTTGGATATGTTTTCTCAATGGCCTCCCAATTTCACGATCTGAATCATTCTAGAAAAACATTTATTGCGAAAATGGTGAGATGACCTGTAAATAACATACCTTCGAAAGCGTCATCAAAAGAATTTATCCTCCCTTGAATTTCGGCCTTCTTTACTTCACTTTCCCTCTGAAATTCAACTTAGATATCCTTTGGTTACCTCAGTCACTTGTAGATATTCAATATGCTCAAGTGTGATTAAAATGAGGGAGCCTTGCCTCTTATATATACTTTCATGTAGCTTCCTCAAGGGGTTACCTTTTAACCATCTTAACCCAATTTCCTTATTTTAGGGCTAACCCACTTCTAACCACTTTCCATAATTATAAATTTCTCCATTAACTTTATTATTTAAATAATCCTCTTGACTTTGTCACTTCAATTTATTATTTAAATAATCATCATTGACTTTGTCACTTCACTTTATTATTTAAATAATCTTTTTTTACTTTGTCCCTTTGCTTTATTATTTAAATAATTTCTTCTTTGCAAGCACTTTGACTTCTTTGACCTTTTGGGGCTTCAAGCCAACATATGAGGGTCCTCCAAATTCGTAAGGTCGTAACTCTCAAACCGTGAGGAGTTATGTGACGTTCCACATACCACCAGAAATGGAATGGCATGTTTTATCCATCTAGAATAGTACTACCTACAAATATATCAAAAATCATACCATTATACATCAAACAAACTTGGGTCCATTACCTAAACCTTTGTTCTACCGAAATTTGCTACCGGACTTTCTTCAAGGGTTGACATCAATGAAAACCAACCCAATTAATCAAAAGTGAGCTCGACCATGGTCTTCTTCGGACATTGAGATGAGGTAGGCCTCTAGCCTTCTCTTCTTAGAATTTCTATTTATCTAGCATACTTGAGTTTCGAGTTGTTTTCTAGGTGTCGTTTCATCTGTTGTGGTTTACCTATAGCTATAGAGATATTTTCCTCATAACATAGATAAAGTGTCAAATCTTGAAGATTACACATTTTTGAAGGAGTATGAAGATGTACTTCGGGAGATACTAGGATTTACACCAAAAAAAGATTGATTTCTCCATTGAGTTCCTACCTAAAGTTTCTCTAGTGTCCAAGACTCCTTACAAGATGAGCACACTAGAGTTGAAAGAATTACAAATGCATCTTGAGGAACTCTTGAATAAGGGGTATATATTCCCAAGTGTCTCACCTTAGGGTTCCCTAGTACTATTTTTCAAGAAGAAGGATGTAACCTTAAGGCTATGTATATATTTTAGGCAGTTGAATAAGGTCACCATAAAGAACAATTATCCTTTTCCAAGGATTCATGATATTTTTTATCAATTGAAAGGAGGAAGGATATTTTCCATGATTGACATGAGTTAAAGATACCATCAAGTGAGAATAAAATAAGAAGATGTCAACAAGACAATATTCAAAACAAGGCATGTCTATTATGAGTTTGTACTAGCACCATTTGGGTTGTCAAATACACCGACTATCTTCACATGTTTGATGAATGGAGTGTACAAAGATTACCTAGAGAATTTTTTTTTGTCTTCGTAGATGATATTATTATCTACTCAAAGTCAAAGGAAGAGCATGAGAAACACTTGATATTGATGTTATAGGTATTGATGGAGAATTCCTTGTATGTAAAGTTGAGAAAGTGCTCATTTTATTAGAAGAAGATCCACTATTTGGGCCACATTATATTAGAGGAGAGAATATAAGTGGATCTAGAGAAGATTAAGGAAACAAGAGGTTGGATAACAATGAAAAATAATTCAAATGTGAGATCAATCATGGGTCTAGATAGTTACGATAGGAGATTCATTGAAGATTTCTCCAATATTGCATATCCAATCACTTAACTGCAAAAGAGAGGAATGAATTTTTAGTGGAATTCAAAATGTGAAAAGAGTTTTCAAAACTTGAAGGAATTATTAACTAGTGAACACATTTTATAAAATCTTGTTGATCTAGAGGAAGACATTGTGGCGTGCATTAATTCCTGCAAGGAAGGACTTTGTGTAGTCCTTACTCAAAATGGGCATGTCATATGTTGTGAGTCAAGGAAGTTGAAAGATATGAAAGAAACAATGCCACATGAATTGGAGCCTACAACTATTGATCACACCTTGAAAATATGGAGGCATTATCTCATGGGAATTTTTTTTGAGCCGAGAACATACCATAGTAGTCTGATTAAATATGTGTTTGAGTAGCCAACACTAAATGTTAGAAAAATAGATGGCTGGAATTTCTTAGTGAATAAGACTTTGACATCAAGAACATCAAGGGAAAAGAGAATAAAGTGCTTGATGCACTCAATAGGAGGGTGCATGAGATGCATGCTACAACCATTTGCATGTTCAGTTAAAATTTAAAGAGAAGAATTATGAGAGTTGCAATTTTAGATTAGCACTACCTACAAGTTAAAGAAGGATTACAACAAGGTAATGTACAACTGAAATATAAAGATTACAAGTTGGAAGAGGATGGGATCCTCTTGTATAGGAACAAATTTTGTGTTCCTAATTGTCATGATTTGAGAAATTTAGTGCAAAAAGAGATGGACAATGTGCCTTATGTGGGATATCCAGGGTACCAAAAAAAAATTGCAACATTGAAAAGATAGTATATTTGGCCAAGTATGAATAAAGAGGTGGATGAGTATACAAGCAAGTGCATGGAATGTCAGAAGCCAAAGGCTAAGCATAGACATATGACTATATTGATACAACCATTTCCCATTCTTGAGTGGAAATGGGAATTTATTACCATAGACTTCATTACTAAGCTTGTAACATCCCGCTCTCACGCACTGAGCGAACTTATTCTTTTAGGACACTTGATCGCAAGTGATCCGGATTTTTATGCTATTAAAACTTTTGATTTTGATTGTGAGGCGTTATGGGTTGATGACATGTTATTTTACTGCTCTAACATAGACAGGTGCTATTGACCTGGTTTTACTGAGTGTGCAGGGTTTTGGACCTCAAAGATGCAAAGGCATCGACGGAACCCCCTGGACTCCGGATCGAGTCAGGGAGTGTGCCATTGGGGTTTGATTTTTTTACTGTGATTTTAGTGCATTTGATTGGATGATATGATATGGTTATGTTATGACATGATTTGTTGATGATGCAGGCTGAAGATAGCTTGCCGACCAGACTCACATATGGAGTAAAGGGGTCAAGCATGACTACCAGAGATGTTGAAGGAGAGGTGTGGACAACAACCTTGCCACAACCTACTAGCACGATTTCCATGGCTCGAACTGTAGGTTAACGATTACCTATTTCGAGAGGACTCACGATGTCGTGAGGGCAGACTGCGACAGTTGCTCACGATGATTCTAAGAGGCACACAATAAGGCGAGGGCCTTATTCCTTAGAGGCCCTTAGTCTCCCACAAGTTCACCTAGCAGAGTGTTGACTCCAGGGGTTATTGATGTCTACCAAGTTAGTCAAGAGGCGAGTGGCACCCTTGGAGCACATGGTGCATCCTGAAGGTCACGTCGCACAAAGAAAATGGAGAGTGATGAGTGGCACCCATGGAGCACATAGTGCGTCCTAAAGGGGACATCGTGCAAGGGAACAAATGAGGCGAGTGGCACCCTTGGAGCACCTAGTGCGTCCTGAAGGGAACGTCACGTTGATGTTAGAGGAATGAACTTAGATGGCCTTAGGATGAATAACATGTTAAGTATTTTAAAACAATTTCCCTAATTAAATGTCGCCTGATACGAGAACTTAAGATTAAGTCTAAACTATGCTAGTGGTGAAATTTTGTCTCTCTATAAAAAAAATATATATAATAATAATAA
>JZKD02S1975143.1:202743-213792 GCA_000966675.3 Picea glauca | reverse complement strand
TTCTAGCACTAATGTGGTTGAATTACTCCTTAGAGCCACAACTAATCTATCCTAGGAGTCTGGAAAAGAACATAATAGGATAATTCATTTCTCCTCCTTAGTTATTTTAATATCCATTGAAGATAATTGGATTATTATGGTATTAAATAAATTTAAATGCTCAGTTACCGAATTTTCGTCACTCATCCTCATAATATACATTTTATTTATAAGGAACAACTTATTTAACAGGGATTTCCACTCGTAGAAGCTTCCCAACTTGTCCCACAATTTCTTGGCTGAATATTCACTTGAGACATTTAACAACACTAAATCTACAAGACAAAGTCGAATCATACTCCTTTCCCTTCTCTCAAGTTTCTCCCATTCTTTCGTCGACATACTTGTTGGAATGGTACCTGGAAAGATTGTTTCTCATGATTCTTGATCTACAAGAATATATTCAATTTTAAGCTTCCAAAGATCAAAATTATGGCCATTGAATTTTTCGATCTCTATTGTCGAGCTACTTTCCATTCTTTAAGCACACCTTAAAAGCTATATGACTTATGACTCCTGTTGGACCTAGGATTTAGCTTAGATCCAAGGTTGTTAAACAAAGTTTTGATACCACATGTAAGGAAATATAAAAATTTCACGCTAAACCTAACAAAAGAGAGGAAGACATATTTAAGATATAAAAGATTTGACAAAGCAAACAAACAATACACAGAGATTTTACCCTGGAAACCCAAACAGGAAAACCAACATTCCTTGAGCATATTTCTCTCTTGTTGTCTTGTTCATTTAGAATAAAAGGTTGCATGCCTAACCTTGGTCTACACCTCAGACACAATCGACATTATACCTTCTTTCTTTACACAAGAAAAACCATGCAACCAATTTGGATTACATCTACATGACCAACAACCTCTAAAATGATTTCTCTAAAGATTTTCTTTTATAGCATTACAACACACCTTATTTATAGGCTTTACAATAGGAAAAAACCTAAATAAAGGAACCCAAAAATAGTTACAGATCCGTGCATATCATTTTCTACAAATTATGTGAATCTTAGGATTTTTTCCAGTCAAAGTACCAGTTGACCTACATTCGGTCTTCAGTTGGTTGCCACATGATCTCCTGTCGACCTCTTGTCAGTTGACCTCTTCAACTTACTGTCAATTAATTCGACTTGAACTTTCACTACAAATAATATAACAACCCAACAATATGTGTTTATGGTGTCGTGAAAATTATTTAAAATACATGCATATGTGCATTATCCATTTTGGGGTTTAATACAACACAAATGGGATGTCGGAAGAATTAATTCTCACAAAAACCAATCAAATATTCAAGAAACTTAGTCAATATCTAGGGCATAGAATTAATAGATTTTCACAAGAGTAAATGCCCACATTGATTCCCATTAACCTCAGAGCACTAAAACAAAGAATGTGTATCGCTAAGAAGAAATAATAATTTTAGATCCTAATATTTTTCGAACCTATGACCCAAACACATGATTTGACCACTTCTTCTGCCATATTTGGTTAAATTTAAGGAGGAAATAATGCATTTAACCTTATGGTATAATTAAAACTCAACTCAAAGTTGAGATGAATCCAAAATTTAAACACACAAAAAATAAACAGGTTGTAGAAAGAGTCGACTCTCTATTTCATATGGTGTTTTCTAATTGTTCTACATTTTGGCATTTTTCGTCGGAATCCAGTGACACAAATTTGGATGAAATCGTAGTTTTATTTTGTTTAAATTTCATTTCTAAATGCATAAATGGATTCAACATGATGAAAAACACCTGGGGCACTCTGATTATATAGATTTACCCTCTAAAATTTGAAGATCCAACAATTTCTTGCCAGATTTTGGGAACTAAACAGAAAAATTCGTCGAGAAATGACCAAAACGTAGAACATTTATATTACGACATTTCATATTATTGACCTAGAAATATGTGTGTGTGTTAGATATTAATGAATCCGTCAAAATTATATTTGATTCTAATTGACTATTATTACTACCAGACTCTATCAATTATCAGTCAGCCTCTAAATATACTGACTCTATCAATTATCTTCCTTCATCAAAATTTGTTAACACTATAACAATTTGCCAACAATTACATTTCTACATTTATTTCTAACAATCCTTCTTAATGGAGAAATGAATTATCTATGATACCTACCATATCTCTACATATTACAAACTTTGTCTTTCTCAATGGCTTAGTGAATATATTAGTCATATTCTCATTTATGTTACAATACATCAAATTAATTACTTTTGATTGAATCTTTTCTCTGACAAAATGATGCTAAGTTTCAATGTGTTTTGATCTTGCATGATAAATTGGATTGTTTACCAAATTCATTGAACTTTGATTATTGCATTTGATAATATTCAAAACTCTTTAAAGCATTCAAAAACGTCACTTTTCTTTCTTAAGAAATAGATCCATGTGAACCTCGTTCTATTATCAATGAATATAACAAAATAAGAAGCTCCCCCAAGTTATTATTTTACATTTCCCCACACACATCAATATCCACTAATTCAATAGGAAAATTGTCTCCAGGTGCATGAGCTGTGCATGAGATCTAGGGTTTGGACCTGGTGCGTGAGCAGTGCGTTTCCATGGTGGTGCCAAGGGGCGGGGCGGCCGCCTTCCCTCCGTCGAACTCGATCGAAGAGGCCTTTCGCAAGCTGGTCAACAACAGAGGGAAGAAAACGACCGCTCCATTGATTCTAAAATTCATTAAAAAGTTGGAGGAAATTCTCGAAATCGCCTTGCCCAAAGAGAATCCAATGAAGATCGCCTTGGCGCTGGCCCAAAGAGGGCTCATGGGTCAGTTCATGGGCCTCTGGTCGTCCACCAAAACCACGGATGACTGGATCCAGTGGAACTGGAGGCCAAATCTAGAACATGGTGTTACATGCTATCTGGTTGGTCGTGGGTTTTTTGTGTTCGAATTTATCTCAGAAGAAGACAGGGATTTAATTTTCCCTATTTTATGGGGACGCAGGGGCTATACTTGAACAAATGGACACCGGAATTTAACCCCTTGGTGGACACGCCTAAAGAAGTGCCAGTGTGGGTCAGATTACCAAACCTTTCGATGCACTGTTGGGATCCCAAATCATTGCAAAGGATAGGGAATGGAGTTGGCAGGTACATTGACAGAGCTGACAACAAAGGACAGTATACCTACGCTAGAATCTGCATGGAAGTTGATCTAGAGGTAGGGCTCCCTGAAGCAGTAAAGCTAACGGTTGGAACTTGGACCCATTACCAGAAACTTGACTATGAACACCTACCCTTCAAATGCAGGAATTGTCAGGAGCATGGACACTTCCAAAGAAATTTCCCCAAAATGCAAACCATTGGGAAAGAGGATGCAGAAAGTTAAGAGAGGGAAAAACTCATATAATGCCAAAGGCAAGGACAAAAGGAACCAGGAACCTCCAAAGGACGGTCAACCCTCACAAAGCGCTCAAGAAGCCCCAAAAAAGCAACCAACCCCTGAAGATGGAATAGATGGAGAGGAAGCTCCAACTTTGGTCCCAATGGAACCAACCTCGCCCGCCAAGAGTCCTAGACCGAGCAAAGAAAATATCAGTTTGAAATCGAATACAGATATGGAAAACCCGGAAGAGGAAGATACATAGGTAAGCAGTCCAAAAGGAACACCGGAGCAGCCAAAGAGAGGAAGGAAGACTGAGAAGAAAAGAAGGGAAGAGCAAGCCTTCAAGGAAGTGGCTCAAGGTACTCAGTACAAAATCCAAGAGATGGTGAATACCAGATCAGGGGCGAAGCTGGGGAAGACACTGAAAGGTGGGCTCCCTCTCCACTCAGGTAAATAATGCAATACGTCTCCTGGAATTGCAGAGGACTTGGGAGCAAGCTGAAATAAGAAGCCTTAAGGGACCTAGTAAGTCTTGTAAGACCAGAAGTCCTCCTTATCCAGGAGACGAAAATGGAGGAGGATGACCTCCTAAGGATAAGCCACTCATTTTGGAAGAAGGGCCCTGGAAGGGTTGTAAGTGCCAGAGGAGCCTCGGGGGGATTGGCAACTTTCTAGGATTCCTCAAATCTGGAGCTAGTTGAAGAAGCAGGTACCACTCATTGGTTATTCACCAAGATGAACCACAAAGGATCTGGTCACCTGGTAAGTCTCTTTAACCTATATGTCCCTATCTTAGTCAATGAGAAGAAAGAATGTTGGGACTCCTTAAACTCGTTTCTTAACATGCATAATATCGAGAATCTAGTAGTGGCAGGGGACCTAAACGTCACCCTTTCGCTAGCTTAGAAGAAAGGGGGTTCTATCGTCTGGGACCCTGCTAGAGAATGGGTGGAAGATTTGATGTCGGAATGGGAGCTGGAGGATATTCCTCCAACCAACGGGAAATTCACTTGGTCAAATAAAAGATTAGGACCAGGTCATATAGCATCCAGGCTAGATCGGTTCCTTATCCAGTCCTCCTTCCTTACCATTGGTTTGAGGGGCTCCTCCAAGATTCTCCCTCATTATACCTCTGACCATAAACCCATTTCCCTCTCCCTTCGTCCTAGCACTGTTCTAGGACCCATCCCGTTTAGGTTTAGCCCTTTATGGAAAGGTCAAGGTGACTTCCTCAATCTGGTTCAAAACTCTTGGAACGTAGCTATCATTGGATCTCCTTTCTATGTGTGGGAAGAGAAGCTTAGAAGACTCAAAATCAATCTAAAATCGTGGGACAAAAAGTTGGGCTCACCCCTGGAGAAAAGGAAAAGAGCGCAGAAAATCTTGGAAAGACACCAGCTGGTTATGGAAGAAACTCATGTCACCCAAGAACTTCTTAACCGGGAATCCGAAATCCAAAGTAAGTTTCATAAAATCTTCAGGGAAGAAGAAATCTACTGGAGAATGAAATCAAGGGCGTTATGGCTCCAGGATGGAGACAAGAATACAACCTTCTTCCACAAGCAAACTCAAGCAAGGATAAACTACAATTCCATCAATGAGATCCAATGGCAGGACCAAGGCTACAAGGACTCCCAAAGCATTAAGGAGGTGGCTCACTCCTATTTCAAAAATTTGTATTCATCCCCGACAATGGAGGAATTGGATTCGTGCTCCTATCCGTTAACAAAAATTCCAGATCTGGTCACCGAAGAAGAGAAGGGGTCGCTGAGCAGGCCGGTCAGTGTTAATGAAATCAGGAAAGTTGTCCTCAGCATGAACCCAGACAAGGCTCCTGGTCCAGACGGTTTCACTGCTCGATTCTATATTCTGTGTTGGGACATCATTAAAAAAGATTTATGCAGGATGGTCACGAAATCTCAGAATTGTAACAAATTGGGCGACAACACAAATTATTCATTCTTAGCCCTCATTCCAAAAGAGAAAGGGGAAAAAAGTTTCAATAGATTTAGACCGATATCCCTCTGCAACACCGGTTACAAAATCATCACCAAAATAATGGCAAACAGGCTCAAAAAAATTCTGCCAAAATTGATTCCGGAAAATCAGGGAGGGTTTGTAAGAGGGAGACAAATTCTGGATAATATAATTTTAGTTCAGGAAGCCATACACACCAGCTGTAAAAAGAAAGAGAAGGGAATGGTAGTCCAGTTGGACCTAGCCAATGCCTTTGACAGGGTCAGACATGACTTCTTGTTTACAGTCATGAGGAAATTTGGGTTTACCCAGAAGTTCATCGGGTGGGTTAAGGCTTGCATCTTAGCTCTGTGGATCACCCCCCTAATAAATGGGCATCCTACCAAGTTTTTCCAGGCCTCACGAGGGCTAATACAAGGTTTCCCACTCTCCCCTATGCTCTATGTCTTACAATCTTTAGTGCTAAGCTTCCAATTGCAAAGCTGTCGTCTAAACAAAACACTGCCAGGAATCAGAATAACCCCTTCAACCAACAAGGTCAGCCACGCTCAGTTTGCATATGATACCCTCTTATTGGGTGATGCCAATATTAAAACATCAAGGAACTTTAAGTCTGAACTCGACCTCTACAAAGCCTGTTTGGGCAGCGAAATTAATTATCACAAGAGCAAGATCTTTGGCTAGAATTGTAACCCTCGGGAACTGCTGCAAATAGGGCGCATCTTCAACATGGAAGGAATTTCAATTTGGGATAACTTTACCTATCTGGGGATTCCAATATTCAAGGGCCAAGCTAAGGTGGTGCACTGGCTGCCCTTGGTGGATAAACTCAAAGTCAATATTCAAGCGTGGGGAGCAAATTGGCTAACCAGAGCAGGCAAAGTGGTGTTGATGAACTCTGTCATTTCCAACCTTCCTATATATCAGTGTTTGGTGCTCCTCGCCCCCAAAACTATTTCAAACAAAATCGATGAAATGCTACGTAGATTCCTGTGGGAAGGAGGCAAGAACTGTGACAGAAAACTCCACCTAGTCAACTGGGATAAGGTCAAGAAACCAAAATTGGAAGGGGGATTGAGTATAAGAGCTGTGGTTGTTCATAACCTGGCCATGGGAGGTAATTTGCTTCGAAGAATGATCATTGGGAAAATAACCTGGAGCAAGCAAATCCTCAGGAAAAAATATTTTAGAGGAGATAGAGACCGCTGTCTAGAGAGACCCCCAAAAGTAAAGAAGGGCTCCCCAATATTCTACCTGTGCCAGAGAGCCCTGTCTTTCTTTCATCCAAACCTCACCTGGATCTCAGGAAACAGATCAAAAATTCGGATCAGGGAGGACTCCATTCTTGGAGACCAACCCATATTAGGGGTTAGAGAAACAAGGAATATTGGTGAATGGCTCTTGGCCATTAATCGCATAACGCTCTGGGACATCTCCATCTGGAAGAGTGATGACCATCAATCCTGGCAAGGCTGGAATATGGGGAGTTACCCGGAAGAGCTCCATGAAGAAGCAATGGTTCTTCTAGACTTCCTCCAAGGAAAGGCGTCGATTAGTGCCTGGTCCAAAGACAAACGAGGCTGGGGCTCTGCTTTAGGGCTATATACAGCTGCAACAGGCTATAAGGCAGCCCTTGATATTCCATGGGTCCCCCCAAATACAGGGCCGTGGAAAGCACTTTGGAACTTCCCTTCGATTCCCAAGGTTGACCACTTTGCTTGGACCTTGACTCACAACAACATTCTAACTTACGATAATCTTAAGAGGAGGGGCTGGGAGGGCCCCTCTCGTTGTCCCTTGTGTAGCCAGGAAGAGGAAACCTCTACGCACCTCCTCTTCACGTGTGAGTTCTCAAAAGAATTTTGGGGCCTTCTAACAGGTGTGGCCTCCCCAATTCATCCCACCTCGGCCCTAGAGTTATTAAGCAACTGGCTGTCTTTATCCCCATTTGATCAGAGCAAAAAGAACCTCCTCAAAACAGTGTGGATGTGGATTCCCAAATTCATTTGCTGGAAGATTTGGTTGGAAAGGAATAACAAAATTTTTAACGGAGTAGGAAGGCTACCTACCCAGGTGGCCATTAAAACTAGGATGATGATTTCAGAAGACTTTAAGAGTAAGGCCACTATCCGGAACTCGGCCCCCCTCTCGGAGGAAGAAGGAAGGTGGCTTAAGGAATTTAGCCAAGCCCATTCTGGCATGAACCAAATCAAACCTCTCCAAAAAAGAAAATTGGAGATAAGGATGGAAGAACAGGAATTTCTAAAGTGGAGATCGTCGCTCAAAGAATGGTGTCTCTTATTCGATGGGGCCTCCAAGGGAAACCCTGGTCAGGCAGGGGGAGGGGGAGTAATTCTTGACCCTTCTGGCAAAATTCACAAGGCGTACGCTTGGGGTTTAGGCCATGCCTCTAATAACCAAGAGGAATTCCTAGCTCTTTGGCAGGGGCTCACTCAGGTGTTACAAATGGGGATCCAAAAAATCATGATCTTTGGAGATTCTAAACAGGTAGTGGATGCGTTCAACACTAAAAATATTCCTAAGGACAACACTCTGGCTCAGTTGTACAAGAAATCTTCTCTTCTCCTGTTGCAGCGCAAGGAATATCAATTGAACCATGTCCTAATATCATTGAACGGACAGGCTGATAAGGAAGCAAATAAAGGATCACTCCTGAGCAAAGGGCATCTAAAGGTTAATGAGGAAGCATCCCATCAAACCATCCCCTAAGCCTATTAGCACTCGCGCTCTGATTCTTCACGTGAGCAAAAGGATCAGTCGCACGGACTCCAGACCCAACAATGCTATGGTGGGACGGAGGAAATCTAAGATCAGAGATATGAATCCTGATTCGGATCGTGGGGAACCATGAGGCGGTGGCAGAGTTTCAATTTAAAAAGGTAATCCTCTCATGCACTTTCTCATCTCCAAACACAGCCACGCCTTCTCCCCGTGTAGGAAGGATTACCAGAATCACCGAAGAAGAATGGCTTCAGCGTCCAAACCAACTCTCACTCCGAAGGAACGAATCGAGCTGATCAAAGCGGAGTTGGAGAGTATAAAGGCGTCCATGACCCAGAGGAAATGGGGGATTCTCAACATGGAAATGTAGGACATAAAGGATGATCTCTCAGATGAAATCCAAACAGGACTGAAGGACATGGCCAACCTTATGGGAGACCTGGGGAAGAGGCTCTGCAAGATGGAGCATCAAGTTGAAGAGCTCACTAAGGCTCTAGGCAAGATTTCGGAAGAAACTGTTGAGGCTTCTTCCAAGGTCGGGTAAAGTAGTAGCTTGGTGGTGAGCTAGCATCGCTCGCACCAGTAGTTATGAGGATTTCCAGCAGACTAGTTTGAAGTTTAAGTTTTTCGGCAGGTAGAACTTGGTCTTAAGTTTGGATTTTCTCTTTGGTTAGAAGAATGGTAACAGAGCAGTAGCTCTGATTTTGAAAATGTAAGGGTTGGAAGCCCCCTCCACCGCTTATTAAATAAAGCCTCATAACCGATTTTGTTAAAAAAAAAATATCCACTAATTCAATAAAATATATTTTTCATTTATGTATTGTCATTGGAAACTCATTCATGTGTTTTTTTCCTAGTGTGCATCCATCACATTCAACATGCTCATTCTTAAAAGTTGGAAGACCTTTCACCATATCTTTTCTTTGAATTAAAACTACATATTTGATATTTAAATGTTCATATATTAAATGTCAAAGTTATTTTATAAACATACTTGTATATAACAAAGTTTGATGACTCTCAATAGTAACATCAAGTTTGTATAGACCTCCCACTTTGATTCGTTCTTCTATGACTTTGTAGTGATTTTTCAAATCCTTCACTTGAAAGCCCGAGTTCACAAATTTAATTTTCCAACCTTGATCCGTGATTGTAAAAATTGATATTATATTTTTATTAATCTCTGGTACATATATTACATTTTTTCATTTTTTTGGTACATATATTACGTTTTTCCATTTTTTTCACTTGACAATTTGGAAAATTTATAGACACATCACCATATCCTTTTATTTCATGAAATTTATCATCACCTAGATAGATTTTAAAACACCATTATTTTTCTCATGATAGTTTTTAAACCGACCTCTATTACAAGCCATATGAATATATGCTATTGAATCTATGAACCATGCATTACAATCATTTGTTTATGCTAATAGAACTACATCTGAAATAAATAACTTTCGTTTTTTGAGGTCGTCATTTACCTCTGCTTCTCTATCAATAAATTTCCCTTCTTTTCTTCTATATTTGGACTCATTAAACTTTTTTTTACATTCATAAGCATAGTGTCCAAATTTACCATAATAGTTGTAGCATTCTTCTTCACATTGGTATTTTTCTTTGATGAAACCCCACATTGATATAGTTTCACATCAGGTTTTCCTTCCTTATTCCTTACTAATGGATTTCCTTTGTATGGTTTCTTTCCTTTAGTCATCAAAACTTGATTTGAAATTTGAAATTTTTTGGACCGACACTCTTCCCCTTTTCCTCTTCTTTCATAAGTATACATGTCAAGTCATTAAACATAGGTCTCTTCTCTCTTGCTACAAGACTAGTGATAAATATTTTATATTCATTCAACATATTTTTTAATGCTACATTAACTAGATCTTTACTGAATACTTCCTCACCAATATGACCCAACCTATCTTTTAAGTCTTTAATTCTAGATAGATAATCAATAATATTTTTGTTTTCTTCCATTTTAATTGAAATAAGTTTTTTCTTGAAAAGTATCACACTATTTGTATTTACTATTTCATACAAACCTTTTAATGTCTCACTTGATGTCTTACATTCCCTTATGTGAGGAATGATAATGTCTTTCATAGACATTCTCAAGAGAACATTTGCCTTGGTTTCTCTTTTCTCCCAATCTTGAATTGAGGTTGCAGAAGTCATTAGTTTCTAGCTTCAATTCCACTCACAATTTCCCATGCATTGTATCTTTCCAACATAGTTTGCATCTTAAACTTCCAATTTATATAATTCAATCCATCTAACTTATTAACTTCATTTAGATAGGAATCTGTTAGATTTGACATAGCTAAGTAGCAAAATAAGTAAGAGCAATTTATCTTCAAGAACAATTACCTCACATTAACCAACAAATCTATCACTCCACCACTACTGTGTACTCTTTTCACAAATCACCTCTTCCTCATGACCTCTCATGCCAATATATGATACCAAATCATAAATTTAAACACATATGAAATAAACATAATGCATAAAGAGTTGCTTCTCTCTTTCATATTATTGTATTATTGAACTGGATATATATATATAATCCAACAAGATCACCTACGATACTTTTGTATATCAACAATATCTTGGAGGAAGTGCCCTTGAACAAGTACATTGTAATTGATATTCATCACAAGTTCAATTGGAACTATACCATTGAGAAAATGATAAATGGACAGTGGAAAGTTTATTATGGGCTTGAAAATAATTGTAAATTGGTAGACCTTTGGTTATGTGATAAAAAAAAACTCATCTTTGAGAATTTTTTCACTCATGTTATCTTATATGGATGTGAATATTGAGGATGCAATATCTCTCGAGAATATTGGAGAAAGATAGAGCATATCCAAGATAATTCTACAACGTATAATCTCAAAATTAA
>JZKD02S1975143.1:183574-202233 GCA_000966675.3 Picea glauca | reverse complement strand
TGTTTTAAATACAACATATATCCCTGTTTTGGTTAAAGTTTTAGTTATTTTTTCAGTTTTGGTTAAAGTCTTTTTTCACTAACTTAATGTGATATATTTTTTAATTTATATTCATTAGGTTTATATATATGATTGTATGTTAATAATTATTTTTAATGTTTGCATAATCACTAGTTTTAATATTATTATTGATTGCAAACATTTAGGGAATATCGTGGTAGATAAGCCTTCAAATTCTTACACATGCAAATTTTTTTAGAGTACAAAATTTGAAAAAATGTTTACATCTCAAAAGATTTCATGCCCCCCTCTCTCTATATATAATTAATTTCAAGGTCACACCAAGCCAAACACCAAATTAATATATGAGACCTTCTTGTTTATGGGTTGATTATTAAAGTCTAACATACCCTATCCTCCTTTGGATTTAAACTTATGACCTCTTAAATGGAAAAACTTCCAATGATGAGTGTATCTTTCTCTCTCTATCTCTCTAGATATAGAATTAATATTTATTTTACTTAAAATGGATATTGAAATATTTCATTTATAACACACATTGAAATATTTTTTTACATGTTATATGTCAATTCCATATTGAAGACGAAAGAAATTAAAAAATACATCTCCTTTATTAGACTGTAGAAAACACCTTTAAATACAATAATTATCTAAATATTTTAATTAAAAAAATAAAAAAAATTATTATTATATCATATTATAATCTCATTTATTATTAAAAAATAATAACAAAAATATCCCACCTCTCATATTATGATCCCACTCACTATTACAACAATTATATTCCATAAAATAAAGATGGTTGCAACTAATATTAACCAGAAGACAATTTATTGGCATGTGTTCATATATAGGTATAATGAATATGTATTAAAGAGTATACCATAAGTGAAAATGGAAACCGAGAAGACTCGAACCATTATATACCTAATTATTTTAAGGAAAAGTGATAAACAACCCTCTAATTCTTCCAATACCTTTTCTAATTGGGATCTATGAGTGGATTAATTGTCATTCGTAAGCTCAGAGAAGTATGTTATTTATATGACACTTTGAGTGATACCTAATTCACAATTTAGAGTATATTCGTTGAAAGCTAAAGTTTGTATAAAGAATTTTTTTTTGAGTTTATTTAAATTGGTTTTTATTATAGGTAATATAATATTTTAGTTTTTAATTTTTAGATTAGTAATGTATATTGTAAATATAATGTATGGTTGTGAGAAGTGATGTAATATGTAAATTATATATATTAAATTTAATAAAATGAATTATATCATGAATAATATATAGATATTTAAAGAATCACATGGTTATGTTTATATAAGAAAGGATGACAAAAAAGGGATGACAAAAAAGGGTTCAAAGTGAAATTCCACATGCCTAATAAATTCAAATCACCTTTTTAAATTATTTTTGTAATGAACCTTCTGTTTTTTCTATTTTTGATTATTTCAAAAATCCAATCATTGAATGCATGTAAGAGGTTGATGGGAAAGTCACCTCACCTAGTTATTGAAAGCATGGGCATGAGTACAATAAACTTTGAGAAATGTGAGAGTTAGCATGCATGGGAGAAAAGAAAATTCGAATATGGAGAGATGATAGCTTTTATAGCTTGGGGGAAAGATAGGAAAATAATGTTGGGTATTGGAAATAAAATCGTTTGTTAGTGGAACTGTTGGTTCTTTGTATCCATCTACTATAGATTGTCAAATTTCAAATCCCTGTGCCTGTATATATGTTTTCATCCTTCTGCTCCAGAATTCATACTTTTGTCCATCAAACTGTGGTATTCCATGTTGATACATGTTGTTGCTCTCGATGATCTACCTTTCAGTGGTTAAACTTATTCTTGAAGGAACTGACTCTGATACCAATTGTTGGATTACTGAGAGGGGGGGTGAATCAGTAATAGAGAAATTTAATCCATAAAATGCAAGTGTTATATCAATGTAGCATTATCATCCAATAGTTGCAGAGTAAATAAATAATGAGCAAATGAACAATCATACACATACATAGTACACCAATGTTTTTATGTGGAAACCTAAAGCAAGAGAAAACCACATAATTCTTTTTCTTATATGTCTTTAAGAATTACATTCATTGGAAGAACCAACCGCCTTTGTTTTCCAACTCCAACTGGAAGGAGGCTCCAAACCCCTAGTTTCTCAGGATACAACTTGAGGGAAGCTCCAACTCCCTAATTCTCTGGCTACAACCAGAAGGAGGCTACAACCCCCTATTTTCTCTTGCTACAACTGGAAGGTGGCTACAACCACCTATCCTTTCGTCGTCTAACCGCCCTGACGTAGAATTAGAATGATGGAACCAATGTCACACTATCACTGTGAGATATACCACTATAACAACCTATACCATTGACCTGCAGCCAACCAACCTGTAACAACATGTACCAAACAACCTGTAATCAACATGTACCATAAACAAGTGCATCAACCATGCACCAACCTATACCTCAACCTATACCATCAACGAGTACATCAACCATGCACCAAATATGTACCAATCATGCATCAAATACACATAAAATATGACTCATCAAGATGTACCAACATCATCAACTATAGACCTCATGTATGTGCCAACTCATCAACTACTTGTCTCAACCATTTACCCAACATGTACCTCAACCAAAAGCCCTCATCAATTTCATCATCCAAAATTGATTTGTAACTCTATAATATACCTATTGTATATGATCACATACCTGCAAACCTTCCTTAACTTTAACAACAAGAGACTAGCATTTTCATCAAACTTTACTTTAGTCTCACATGACTAATGTTGGATTAGTCAACAACCCTAAATTGCAATAATCATAACTAAGTACCTGTAATGAATAAAGATATGAAAATAATACACAATGTTCTTCAGTGTCT
Organism: Picea glauca; assembly: GCA_000966675.3. Taxonomy (NCBI): domain Eukaryota; kingdom Viridiplantae; phylum Streptophyta; class Pinopsida; order Pinales; family Pinaceae; genus Picea; species Picea glauca. The sequence goes on along the minus strand of JZKD02S1975143.1, from coordinate 199,306 downwards.
TTTATGCAATTCCTGCAGGTTTCATGACTTGGATCCTCTCAAAAAAGGAGTTATAGAAAAAATGGTATACTTTATTGAATTCTGACTTATTTTAGAGAGAAAACTTGTAGAGCGTGCCCTGCACAGAATATTTGTTGTATGGATCTGAACATTGTGCAAAGAATACTATAGATTCTACTCTAACCAATACATTTGGTATTACTGAATTTGGATCTGTTATGAAGAAGTTATGACGTTTTTACCCAAAACACATGTTTTAGACTAGTTTCAGGACTAGCCACAAACCCTATTTTCCATGGAGTGTAACTCCAAAAATAAAACAACCCATAAGATGAAATTTGTATCAAATCTACTTGGATATGTTTCCTCAATGGCCTCCCAATTTCATAGGTTGAATCATTCTAGAAATTTTTTTATTGCGAAAATGGTGAGATGACATGTAAATAACATACCTTAGAAAGCCTCATCAAAAGAATTTATCCTCCCTTGAATTTCAACCTTCTTTACTTCACCTTCCCTTTGAAATTTGAATTATATATCCTTTGGTTACCTCAATAATTTGTATATATTCAATATACTCAAGTGTGATTAAAAATGAGATACTCATGCCACTTATTTATACTTTCATGTAGCTTTCTCAAAGGGTTACCTTCTAACCATCTTAAACCACTCTCCTTATTTTAGGGCTAACCCACTTCTAACCACTTGTCCACTTATTAATTTATCCATCAAGTTATTATTTAAATATTTTTTTTTGTATCCACATTGACTTATAGTACACTCATTACTTCACTTTATTATTTAAATTATCTTCTAACCATCTTAACCAACTTTCCTTATTTTAGGGCTAACCCACTTCTGACCACTTGTCCACTTAGTAATTTCTCCATTAACTTTATTATTTAAATAATTTATTTTCTATTCACTTTGACTTATAGTGCACTCATCACTTCACTTTATTATTTAAATAATTTATTCTTTGCAACCACTTTGACTATTTTGACCTTTTGGGTCTTCTAGATGACTCATGAGGGCTCTCCAACTTCACATGGCCATAACTCTCTAACTATGAGGAGTTATGTGAAGTTCCACATACCACCGGAAATGACATGACATGTACTATCCATATAGAATAGTCTTACCTTCAAGTATATCAAAAATCATACCATTATCCATCAAACAAACTTGGGGCCATTACCCAAACCATTGTGCTACCAAAATTCACTACCGAACTTTCTTCAAGGGTTGACATCAATGACAACCTGATCCGGATTTTATGAGAAGAACGAAATGACTACAGATTATTAACAGGTGCTTAACACAAAATAATAGAGATACAGTAAAATTGTTTTTCTATTCTATAGGAAATAAGATGAAACTATAAAATGCAGTGAAAACAAGCTTGTTGGAATGGTGATGGCTTATCTCTGAGAAGAGATGTGACCGTTGCGCTCATTCGCAAGAGATGATTACAATGAGGCTCTGAAGGCCTTTTTACAATAAAAAAGAATGTAAAAAACCCTAGACATCCAAAACTCTAACCCTAGGAGATGAAGCACCAAAATTCATGTGGCCCCATTTGGGTAAGTTAGTACATCAATTTCCCGGGGTCGTAACTTTTGCATTGATCTCCGTTTTAGGCGTATGATAGCTCGTTGGAAAGGTATCCTCAAGGAGATAATTTTTAGGTCTCAGTCATGATTTTGACTATCATTGAGAATCTCGATCCTGAAAAACTTTCATTTAGGCCGTCAAAATGGCCTCGAAAGTTAAAACTGCTAAAAATAGTAAATTGCCAAAATTGTCAAAAAACTATTTTGAGCCAGTTGGAAGAGGTGGGTGGCCACCAATATCCACCTGGATCAATCCTCCCTCCTAAGGAAGAAATGGTATCCATTGTGTTGAGTTCCCCCATCAAATGAGGGAATTTCTGTTGAATTTGGCCTTGGGTGAGCCACTTGGCTTACTGCAGGAGTTGCCCTGCTTTGACGACTCGATAAAACTAGATTCTTTGTTGTTGAGTGCCCTTGATCTATGTGTCCACAATATGATCGTTGGATTCATGTTGTATGCAGTCAGGGTTGATTTCTGTTGGTGTCGGTTGCTCTGCTATGTTTGAGGTGTCCAATAATGGTGGGAAATAAGGACGAAGGAGATCCACGTTGAACACTGGGTGTAGGCCAAGGAAAGGAGGAATGATGAGCTCAAAATCATTATCCCCCATGACCTTGGTGATGGTGTACATCCCATAACAGAGTGGGCGAAGCTTCCGATGGGGTCCTATAAGACGTTCTTTCTACAAGTGAAACCAAAATTTGTCCCCCACCTGAAACTTATGTGCCACTCGATGTTAATCATGACACTTCTTGTACTTGTCATTGGACTTCTGTAGGATATCCTAAACCTATTGGTGGATGTGCTGGATCCTCTCAATCAACTGGGTGGCTTTGTCAGCTTTAGTTGGAGCAGGAGATGAGTCGGTTGAGGTGACCGCAAGGGGAAGTGCAACATCTATGGGACCCAATGGTTGGAATCCCAACCCCACCTAAAAGGGGATGTGGCTAGTTGAGCTATACAGGGCTCGGTTGTATCTATGTTGGACATAATAAAGTCTCTCATCCCATGTGCGAGGGTGATTTGAATTATACATGCGAAGGATATGCACAATCATTCGATTGATGACCTCGTTTTGGCCATTTGTCTGAGGGTGGAAGGCCATGGATTTGGTGAGCTTGTTGTCTAGCAGTGACAAGAGGATCGACCAGAATGTGCTGAGAAATCAACTATCCCAATCTTAGACAATGGTTTGTTGGATTCCAAAATGTACCTAGACTCATTCAAAGAAGATCTTGGTAGTGGCCTATGCTGTGATGTTCTTCTTGTAGGCAACCAGAATCGCCATCTTAGAAAAGCAATCAAAAACCACAAAAACAAAGTCATTTCCCCGCTTGGTGGATGGGAGGCCCGAAATGTAGTTCATTGAGATGGATTCCCATGGCCTATCAAGAGTAGGAAGAGGGGTGTATAGGCCCTATTTCTTAGTGGTCGGTTTGGAATTAGCATAGGTAGTGTAGGACCTGATATACTTGTTGACCTCTTATCGAAGTTTCAGCTAGTAGAAATGATTTTGTAGCATCTCCATTGTCTTTTCGACGCTGAAGTTTCCTGCCACCCGACTATAGTAGGATTCCCAGATTAGCTTCGCTCGCTCGCTTGATGGCACATAGATATGTCCCAGATGACAAAACAACCCATCCTGAAGATGGAAATTATCGACAATTGTGTTTGCACCCAACATTTGGTAGGTGGTAGCAAAGTCTGGGTTTGTCTCATAGAGTTGGGGTTTTCCAGAGGACTCATGGCCACAGGAGTCTAGTACCGTGGTGAGTTCCGCGACTCGTGGTCTATTGAAGCAATCAGTGACGTGATTGGTGCTTCTTGTTTTATAGTTGATGTTGAGGTGGAATTGCTGCAAGTATGTGGGCCACTTTTGATGGTGATCATTCTGCAATTTTTCTTGTGTCTACATGAACTGTAGTGGCTTATGATCAGTGTGGATGATTGTCTCCTTCCCAATAATATAATATCTCCACTGGTGGAAGTCTTGCACAATGGAGTACATTTCTTTGCCATAAGTAGGGTACTTACGAACAACATATGATAGCGTCTCACTATGATAGGCCATGGGGTGATTGTGATGAGTTAGAACGATGCCCATCGCATAGTCTAAGGCATCTGTCTCGATCTCAAAGGGTTGTTGTGGGTCTGGTAGTGAAAGTATTGGGGCTGAGCACAAGTGATGCTTCAAATCATCGAACACTTGTTGTTGGGACTGGCCCCATGCAAATTTTTCCTTACCACCACCCCTGGTTATTTGGCTAAGGGCCCATGCAATATGAGAGAATCCCAACATGAACCTGTGGTAGAAATTGGCAAGGCCCAAGAAGCTCTGAAGCTCAGTGAGTGTGGTTGGGGTTGGCTAGTCACAGATGACTTGGATCTTGGTTGGATCCACATGTACTCCATGTTGATCAATTATTTAGCCTAGGTAATGGACCCTGTCCATGCTGAAGGATAATTTTTCCAAGTTTGCATATAGCTTGTGCTACCGCGGGGTGTGCATAACCTGATGAATATGGTGCAAATGTTCGGCCCAAGTCTTGTTGTAAATGAGAATGTCATCCAGATACACCACTACAAAAGTATTGGTGAATGGTCACAAGATATCTTCCATCATCCTCATGAAAGTGGTTGGATCGTTTGTCAAACCAAAGGTGATCCGAAATCAGATCCAGAAGCCTGACAGGGCTTGAAAAATGCTCAAAAATGAAAGTGCTCAGAATCTGATGAAACCAATGCCATTGCGTCCGTCTCGTCTTCCTGATTCGGGCGATATATTTACTTTTTCAAATGGGTTCCGTACACGAAAGTTATCGCATTCTGATCGGAAGCCCAAACAGGTAAAAAGTCAAAGGTCAACTGGTCAAAAAGTCAATGCTGATGACATCAGCATGCTGACTGTGAAAGAGATGACATGGCACTCTCTGGCTAATGGTAATTGGGCAGGTTCGCTGACAAGGCAGACATGTGGCAGGAAACTGGACCAGTCAATAACTGACAAGTGGCATTAATCCGACAAATGGGGAGATGCCACGTGGCCCAGTCATGGGCAGCCATGTGGCACCCAGTCATCCGTTGAAGTGGAATGTCTCAAAAAAATATGTTTTGGGGTCCATGGGTTTTGAACCCATGACCACCACCAAGCCCAACACCTTAAGAAATGGTCTTTGCCAATACACCAAATTATTTCTTATGTTGTAAAACCCACATTATAAAATATATTGCAAAGTATTGTATGGAGAGGGGCTAGAGCTTGGCCATATGAACCCATTCCATGTTGATAAATTATTTAGACTAGGTAATGGACCCTATCCATGCTGAAGGAGAATTTTCCCAAGTTGGCATATAGCTTGTGCTATCGTAGGGTGTGCATACCCTGATGAATATGCTGCAAATGTTCGGCCCAAGTCTTGTTGTAAATGAGAATGTCATCCAGATACACCACTACAAAAGTATTGGTGAATGGTCACAGGATATCGTCCATCATCCTCATGAAAGTGGTTGGATCGTTTGTCAAACCAAAGGTGATCCGAAATCGGATCCAGAAGCCTGACAGGGCTTGAAAAATGCTCAAAAATGAAAGTTCTCAGAATTCGACGAAACCAATTCCATTGCGTCCACCTCGTCTTCCTGATTTCGGTGGTATATTTACTTTTTCAAACGGGTTCCGTACGCGAAAGTTATCACGTTCTGATCGGAAGCCCAAACAGGTAAAAAGTCAAAGGTCAACTGGTCAAAGAGTCAATGTTGATGACATCAGCATGCTGACTGTGCAGGAGATGATGTGGCACTCTCTGGCTGATGTTGATTGGGCAGGTTCGTTGACAAGGTAGACATGTGGAAAGCAACTGGACCAGTCAATAACTGACAAGTGGCATTAATCCGGCAAATGGGGAGATGCCACGTGGCCCAGTGATGGGCAGCCACGTGGCACCCAGTCATCAGTTGAAGTGGAATGTTTCAAAAAAATATGTTTTGGGGTCCATGGTTTTTGAACCCATGACCACCACCAAGCCCAACACCTTAAGAAATGGTCTTTGCCAATACACCAAATTATTTCTTATGTTGTAAAACCCACATTATAAAATATATTGCAAAGTATTGTATGGAGAGGGGCCAACGCTTAGCCCTTTGGGCTAGCGCTTGACCATATGAATCCATATGACCCTGTCAAGGGGGGGCGCGCTAGGAAAAAGGGGGATTATGCCCAAATCTAACTATAAAGTGGGTTTTATAACCAATTTTTGGGTTTTAATGGTAATTAAGCCTACTTTTAATGGTTTTTGGGAGTTATTGGGTAGTTTTGGAGCCTAAATTTTGGGAGGAAGTTGGAGATGAGCAACCAACTTCCCAACTATATAACCCATACCTGTTTGAGGCCATGAGGGGGGAATTTAGAGCAGATTTATGCTGAGGAGAAGCCAAGCCAAAGCCATTTGAGGCAGAGAAGCTTTTGAGGAGGAGACGTTGTCGGACCATTTCTGGGAGCTCCGGATGTCCGTTTTGCGTGTTGTTTTCTTTGCATGGTTCTAGAGATCTAGAAGAACATGACCAGATTAGTCTTGTAGCCATTTGGCATCACAGAGATGTACTTTTGAGCATTTGAACAGAAATAAAGAAGCCTCACCCACAGAGAAAAAGGCCCGGAGACGTAGGCAAAGTTGTGCCGAACTCCGTTATCAATCTGTGTGTTATGGTTTGTTGTCTATTATTCATTTCAAATCTGCATATGTGTATATGGCTGTCATAATTCCTTTTATTTCCTCATTCTTTCACTAATTTTTTCAATGGTTAATTAAAGCATGCAAAATTAAAACTCAACCATAAGTCATTAAAAAATCCTGACGGGTCAAAAGGGCATGACCAATCATTCAAAAAGGTCTTCCTTTGACTTGAAGGCGGTTTTCCATACATTTGTTTGTTCTATCGATACCTGGTGGTCGCTAGAATTTAGATCAATCTTACTAAAGTATTTGTCCCTTGTGAGTTTATCAAGGAGGTCGTCGATTCAGGGAATCGGGTAACAGTTTCTGATTGTGATTTTATTCAGAGTCCGGTAATCAATGCAAAGTCGCCAAGTTCCATCTTTCTTCTGTACCAGCACGATTGGGCTCCCGTAAGGTGATGATATGGGATGAATTTTCCCCTTATGGAGTAGTTCTTGGATATGTCGCTTGATCTCCTCATTCTCTAATAGAGAGCGATGATAGACTGGCCCATTGGGAAGCAATGCATCGGGGGTCAAATCGATGGGGCTCTTGACCTGGCTGTGCAGAGGTACCTTGGTAGGTGAGGATAAGATATTTGAGTATTCTTCCATGACCTTATCTACTTGCTTCTATTTTGTGGGGAGGTTAGCCACAGAGACCCTAGATGTGTCTGTTATCTTTCGTTTATTCTGAGAGAGAATCACGAAGAAGAAAAATTTCCCCTTCTGAGAGATGACCTTCCTGCATTTCTTAGTAGAGATCAAGGAAATAGCACTAGGTGGGACTACTTCGGGTATCCTGTACAATTTCCTGTTCAAAGTAATAATAACACTACAAGACCTAGACTCATATACAACATGACGTTTTCATAAATAAGGTTGGCCCAAAAGAGCATCACAAACTTCAAGAGGAGCAACATCACACAATACCTCATCTTTGAAGGGCTTGATGTCGTATGACAGTTGGCACTGTTGGCTGACGTGGAGATCATTTCCTTGGTGGAGCCATCCAATGGTGTAGGGATGTGGGTGTGGTGTTGTCAGCAGGGCCAACCGCTTGTCAACCTTTGCTAAGATGATTTTCTTCTGGCTACCGCTATCAATGATGAAGTGCAGTGGGGTGCCTTTTACCTACATCTGTGAATGGAAGAGGCGTTCTCCTTATTCTGGATCGTCTGGTTCATCAGGATGGAGCTTGGTAGTAGAAATAGTGGCACTGGGTTCCGCATCAATGATCTGTCTTCCCCTTTCTGGTTCTAGCTCAGATTCTGAACCCGCATCTTATTCAGAGGCTTTCACTTCGCCCACCAACGACTTCTTTGAGCGACAATCTGCAGTGTTATGCCAAGGGCTCTTATGGAAGTTTTACCACTTCCCGGTATCTTTCTTTGTCTTTCCAGTGTCCTTCTTTGCTTGTGGCTTGGAATGGTTGTCTTGGTACTGTCCATCTTTGCTCTATCCTTTATTCTGTGGATTGGGGCAGCCCTTTCCTAGATTTTGTTGTGAGGGGTTCCCAGGCCCAAATTGTCGTGTCTTTTGTTTGAGATTCTACTCGATTTTGACGACATATCGGTAGGCCACACCCAAGGATGAGATATCCAAAAATTCCATTTTAGTATGGATGTATCTATGCAGAGCGCTGAGATACTTGAGCACTAGATGTCGCTCCAAATCTTTGATACCCATCTTGGTGCGCAAGGTATGAAATATATTCTTGGAATCCGGCACCGCTTGGTCTCTTTCTTGCCGCGGTGTGGTCCATTTGGTATACAAGTCATCATAACTTCTGGAAGGGTAGTATTGTTCCTTAATAACATCCCTGAAGTAATCCCAGGTGGCTGTGACTATAAATAGTGAGGGTTCCTCTGTTTCCTTTTGCTCACAGAAAGTTTCCCACCAATGTTTGATGTGGGGAATGGCTTTGAGGAGTGCAAAAGTACTCATTTCTCTATTCGAAAAGTTATGGACAGAAAAATAACCTTCTAGTAGATTCAACCACTTGTCTACAACATCTGTGTCTATCTGACCTTCAAATATAGGAATATCAAAGTTTATTTGTACCTTGAAGGGGGTGGCGCCTCCACTCGAAGAAGATGCGTCACATGTTGGTAGTTGTCGAAGAATTTGCGCGAAACTATCCATCATCTCGTTCCTTTGTTGCGTGAGGGCTTCCTCAATAAAAAATTTGAAAGGATCTCATGTCCCATCATCTTTTGTTTCTCCTACCATGAGAGGTTTCTTGGGTGTGTGAGAGCTTTTTTCCTCAAGAGAAACAAGATTGAGACCCAACTCTTTGTACTCCGACCTCGTTGGGGACATGCATTAAGATGACAAGGAGAAGACCACTTTGATACCACTGATCTATATTCTATGAGAATAACGAAATGACTACAGATTATTAACAGGTGCTTAACACAAAGTAACAGAGATACAGTAAAACTGGTTTTCTATTAAAAAAGGAAATAAGATGAAACTATAAAATTCATCGAAAACAAGCTTGTTGGAATGGTGGTGGCTTATCTTTGAGAAGAGATGTGACGACTGCGCTCATTCGCAAGAATATGATTACAATTAGGCTTTGAAGGCATTTTTACAATAAACAGGAATTTCAAAAACCATAGACATCCAAAAACCTAACCCTAGGAGATGAAGCGCCAAAAGTCATGAGGGCCCCATTTGGGTAAGTTAGTACATCAACTTCTTGAGGTCTTACTTTTGCATACGATCTCCAATTTAGGCGTATGATAGCTCATTGGAAATGTATCATTGAGAATATTCATTTTGGGGGCTCAATAATGCCTTAGACTAATATTGATAATCTCGATCCTGGAAAATCTTCATTTAGGCCCTCAAAATGGCCCCGGAAGTTAAAACTACTAAAAATAGTAAATTGCCAAAATTGCCAGAAAATTGTTTTGATCCAGTTGGAAGAGTGGGTGGCCACCGATTCCACATGTATCAAAACCAACCCAATTAATCAACACAAGTGGTTAGAAGTGGGTTATCCCTAAAATAAGGAAAGTGGTTTAAGATGGTTAGAAGGTAACCCCTTGAAGAAGCTACATAAAAGTATAAATAAGATGCAAGGGTCTCTCATTTTAATTACACTTGAGCATATTGAATATCTATAAGTGACTGAGGTAGCCAAATGATATCTAAGTCAAATTTTAGAGAGAAGGTGAATTAAAGTAGGCCAAAGTTCAAGGGAGGATAAATTCTTTTGATGATGATTTCTAAGGTATGTTATTTATAGGTCATCTCATCATTTTCAAAATAATTTTTTTTCTAGAATGATTCAGATCGAAAAATCTGGAGGTCATTGAGGAAACATACCCAAGTAACTGTGATAAAAATTTCAGCTTGTGGGTCATTGTATTTTTGGATTTACACTCCGTGCAAAATAAGGTTTGTGGCTAGTCCTCACTAAAACAGGTGTTTCGAGTAAAAACATCATAGCTTCTTCATAACATATCCGAATTCAGTAAGACCAAATGTACCATTTTTATATCCATACAAAAAATATTCTGTGTGGGGTACACTCTACAATCTTTCTCTCTAGAATAATCCAGAAGTCAACAAGGTATGTCATTTTTGCTATAACTCATTTTCTAAGAGGTTCCAAGAAGTGAAACCTGGAGAAATTCCATAAAAGAAAGCAAATAACTTTGTGTACTATTTTTAGATATTTATTCATTATAGGTACATAATTATGATTATTTCAAGTTAGGGTTGTTGACTAATCCAAAATTAATCATGTGAGACTGAAGTAAAGTTTGATGAAAATGCTAGTCTCTTGTTGTTAAAGTTAAGGAAGGTTTGTAGGTATGTGACCATATACACCATGTATATTATAGAGTTACAATTCAGATTTGGATTATGAAATTGATGAGGGCTTTTGGTTGAGGTACATGTTGGGTACATGGTTGAGACAAGTAGTTGATGAGTTTGCACATACATGAGGTGTATAGTTGATGATGTTGGTACATATTGATGAGTCATAGTTTATGTGTATTTGATGCATGATTGGTACATATTTGGTCCATGGTTGATGCACTTGTTTATGGTACAGATTGGTTACAAGTTGCTTATGGTACAGGTTGATTACATGTTGTTTTGTGCATGTTGATTGGTACAAGTTTACAAAAATATATTTCATAGTGACAATGTGATAGTGGTTCCATCATTCTACTTCTACGTCAAGGTGGTTGTACGAGGCAAGGACATGTGGTTGTAGCCACCTTTCGGTTGTAGCCAACAAACATAGGGGGTTGTAGCCTCCTTCTAGTTGTAGCCAGAGAATTGGGGAGTTGGAGCTTCCCTCAGGTTGTAGCCTGAGAAACTAGGGGGTTGGATCCTCCTTCCAGTTGCAGCTAGAAAAAAAAATGAAGTTTGTGCTTCCAATGAATGTAGGGTGAAATCATGAAGATGGGTTAGACTTTTGATTGTTTTATGAGAAAAAAAAAGTATTTTCACAAGTTCTTCAACTTCTGGGATACAAAAGTATTTTTTTTATTTAGAATTTCACTTTACAGTAAAAACAAAACTTGTGAAAAGTTGTGTTATCTTTCCAATGACTAATTTTCAAATTTCTTTTATCACTATTTGATATGTCAATTTGACAATTGTTTAACAGTATGTTCCTTAAACATCAAAGGAATGATAATGAGTTACTTTTTTCTACAACAATGTATCTATTATTAAACTTACATTTTTAAGAAATGAAATATACTGCAACAATCTACAGAGACTCTATTTTATTATGACTATAATTTTGAATCTAACAGATGAATATTATAATTTCTAGATTTTTTTTAAGTTGACCAAGCTGAAAACATTGCATATTTTAAACACATGTTTTTCTACACCTTTTATCTATCTTAATTTTTACTTAAAACTAAAATTTAAATATACCCTTTTGAAAAGAACAGTTTAAGGATTATGAATATATTTTTTTCAATTTTTTTCACTGTATATTTTTAGAGATACCGATATTTCATTTCACTGAATCATAATGTCTACTGAAAATATTATGTAGTGTTTTTTTTTCAAATTAAATAAAATTAGATAAAAATAAATAAAATGAAAAAAAATTATAAGAATTGAAAGTAGATTCAATTTTGGAAATGATGGTGTCATTTTCGAAACCAAATTCTCAGTATTTGCAGGAGTCCGCAACCTCTAAAATTCAGTTAAGCTTGGGGCAATTCTCTGGTTTTAATTTTCAGTCCAAAATTCATTTTTTCGGCTGAAATACTCTTTCGGCCAAAAAACTAATATTTCAGCCGAAAGACTAAAATCTAATGGAAACCGTCAAAATTGAACGGTTTTCAAGGTTTTTGGTCGAAAAAACATTCTTTCGACTGAAAGGCTATCGAGCGAATTCCGTTAGTCAGAAAAAATGAAAAGACACATCGTATCATTTCATTTCACACCAAATTGTATAAATAGGCTTTCGGCCAAACACATCTAACACAATTCATCGGATGGACAAACATATATAAGCTCGGGGATAGGAATTTCAAAGCATTTCTATTACTGATTGTAGTTGTATTATTTTCTTTCCTTATTTCTTCCCTCTGTTCCATAGGCTTAATTGGAGGATCCATATCAATACATGGTGGTTTTCTAGAGCACTTAAACAAAGTTTCAAATCATATTTTTGGTTTTTGTTGAATAAGGTAATTGATGTTTGTTCAAGTTTTTATTGGAATAACAATTTATATGTTGAAAGATAAATGTTGAGCATTTTTTTAAGGTGAAGTATTTGTTGAACATATATTTTACAGATAACTATAAAAGTCATGGGAAACAAAAGTTTGCATAACAGAAAATATGATCGCACTCGAGATGATACTCGCCAAATCGAACAAAGGAAAGAGATTTATCGGAGAAAGAAACAAGAACGTGCAAATATTCAAGAAACAAACGATGATAATGTCAATAGAGATTTTCAACAAGAAGAAGTTTAACTAGGTATGCATGCACATATGATGATCGAGCACACGAAACACATTGGGGTTGTATTTAGAAAGTACAGAATTCAAAGTATAGAATTCAAATTTAAAATATTGTAAATTCAATATAATTGATTGTAATTACAAATTGATGTTTTTCAAAATTTACATAAATAGATTCGTCTCATAATTTCGAAGAAGAGGTTGAAACTGAAATTGAAGAAGAAGACGTTGAAACCGAAATTGAAGCAGAAGACGAATCACCTATAGGTATGTACATAAATTTAGATAATACAAGATGAACACTCAAATATATATAATTTAGTGAATTTATGTTCGTGTTATGTTTTTTAATATAAGCTTTAAATTGAAATATGCTTGATAATCTATCAACATTGATGATGAAATATTAGAAAATGTTGATATTGACAAATTTGGGAAGAAAAAATCTAAGCATTATATAAGATATCAAACTAAGAATATGTATAATACTTTTTTCAAAGATGAATCAGTAACAGTACAAGCTCAACTTTTACTTTTTCTAATGAAGTCAAGAAAGTTAAAAGAAGCTACATCGTTATTGGGTATTCAAAAGTCGACAAAGGATACAAAGGTGACACAGATTGTCTTTAACAATATACCTAGTGTATTAAAATATTTTGGAAAATCTCAAAAAGAAGATGTTCATGTTGCACGTAGAGCGATACAAACAACAATTGTTTCATCTAGCAATATAAAAGATCATTTGACGTGACACATGAAAAAAATGATGGGAACATCAAGAAAAACATTTCACAAACATAGAAAATTTCATTTCCAAATAGATGTAAATGATGAATTGGCTTCGTGGACAGTGATTTCTAGACAACCCTACAAAGATAGACTTGAACAAAATGTTAAAGAATTGGCCCGTAATTGTTGGTTGGAAGAATCTCGTGTTTCACCACATACAAGGGACGTGTTGTGACAAAGAATAACACGAAATCAATATGAAGAACATCCAAAACATATATTTCCAATGACACAAAATAGAGTTGTTTAATAAGTTCAAAGAAGAGCACAAAGAAGTTAAAATTTCCATTAATACATTTGTGCAACAAAAACCATGGTTTGTTAGACCCATCATTGTTCATGACATGTGTTGTTGTCATTATCATGTGGAGTCTGAGTTGTATTACGACACTTTTTTGGATTTTGGTAAAACTTTATGGCCAGGTTCACCTCCTCCTTCCACATTTCGTGTTTTTATATCTGAAATTCTATGTGAAAGAGAACATGATGATTTATTTTACAAAAAAAAATGTGTTGGTGGAAAGAAATGTGATCGTTGTGGAAATCTAAGTTTGTTTCATTCAAAGTATCATATTGATATGAATGATCAATCATTTTCTAATATAAGAGTGAATTGGAAGAGATATGAATATATGAGCATCACAGCTCCACATTCTTCAAATGTTATTTCCAAAAGGATTGATTTGAAGGTAGATAATATTAGCGTGATAAAAATTTTGAAGAAGTTTGAGGAAGAAATCTATAAATACACCAAGCATTCACATAGAGCTCGATGACAAGATCTACAATTCAAACAATCCAGTGAAGTGTTTCCACCAGGGACAATTTTGTCTGTAGTTGATTTTGCAGAGAATTACACATTCATTGCACAAAAAGAAATACAGAGCGAATATTATCATTATGATCAAGTCACGATATTTTTCCACGTTCTATATAGACATTCTCAATGGAATCTTCCAAACATAGAAAGCACCAATGACAATCGACATGTTATTAAAGAATATCATTTTTATATAAGTGATGATCGAACACACGATACACATTATGTACAACATTGTTTTGATAAATTTTATGATTCATTGAAAGAATGCGAAATCATATTTGATCGACATTGGATATGGTCTGATGGGTGTGTGAGTCAGTTCAAATCTGCACGATCATTCTATTAGTTATGTCATCTTCATAAAAAATTAAACATTACACATTGTTGGAATTTTTTTGAGACTGGTCATGGAAAAGGAGAGCACGATGGTGCAGGGACATGTATAAAATGAGCACTTCGAAGGTATCAGCTGAACCCTCATGCCGATCGATTTGAATATGCTAAACAAGTTGTTGAATGGTGCAACATGGCACTAAGCCATGAATATAATATGTCAAGGGATGTGCACAGGTGTGTCTATGTATAAATGTTACATGTATGTGCATAGGATATATAAATTTGAATGTGTTCAAATTTATATTCAATCTTCAATCATTTTCTTGAGAGATTTCAAGTTAACAAGTTTTTGTCTTGTGTAGGTTTTTTTGGTATGTTGGAATCCAAGATGTAAATAGATCAATCCAAAAAAACTTGCACAAGACAAGAAAAATACATTCAGTACAATACGAGGCCAGTACAATACCTGGGAAAAGAAAAATACATTCAGTTAAAACAAAATGTTTTCAAAATGGTTTTTCATTTGATAGACGAAATGACTCTTGTTTTTGTACAGTTTGCATAGAGGAAACATAGTCCATAGATATTTGTGAGAACGAAAATGCAGGATATGTTAAATCTTGGAGACATACTAAACTTAATGTAAAAGGGAAAATGCCACTTGCAAGCTCAGAGGAGATGGAATCAAATGAAACTATAGTGTCAGTTGATGGCGATAGAGTTTCCGATCTTGTTAGAGAAGGTAACATTTTTATGTTTAATTTTTTTCAAATAACTTGTAGATACATACTTGTGTGATAATCTAACACGAATTATTTGTTGTCCAATATATCCAATTATTTGCAGGAGATGTTTTTTCTATGGTTGCACCTGTAGACAACACTGAAAACGTGAAATATTATGATGTGATGCACAGAACAAAATATGAGACTATTAGAAGATTTTGATGATAACGGTTTTATATATGAAAGAGGATCCATTGTATTGAAAGGATATGTTTTTCAAGAAACCCATGAAACCGATACTAATGTTCACTTTCAAGACTACCAGTCAGATGTCACGAGTTGTCAATATAGCCATTTGGTATGTGCAACATGCATAAAGTTAATAGAAGTTCAATAAATAAAAAAAGTTAGAAAATGGAAAATGTCCAAAGTCGATCATGAATGAATAATTGAAGATGGAATACCATTACGTTGTTTTTAAACAAACTTGGGACATGTGTACATTCCAGAATTTTTAATTTTTCATTGAAAGTACATTCCAAATTTTGATAGCTTGTTTTGACTATGTTCAAACATATTTTCAATTATGATATTTATAATACTATGTATAAAAAAGTCACTTGGGAACTGCACCTGAATTAGTAACTAAAAGGATATTTTTAATACTTACAACCTAATTAGTATAGGATTTAAGGAACTACTAATTTGTATGGAAGTGAAAGAACCATTTGGTAACTTATACCCCTATCGATACCCAAAAGTATGTCATTGGGG
>JZKD02S1975143.1:120918-158366 GCA_000966675.3 Picea glauca | reverse complement strand
ATTGATGAGGGATTTTGGTTGAGGTACATGTTGGGTACATGGTTGAGACAAGTAGTTGATGAGTTTGCACATACATGAGGTGTATAGTTGATGATGTTGGTACATCTTGATGAGTCATATTTTATGTGTATTTGATGCATGATTGGTACATATTTGGTCCATGGTTGATGCACTCGTTGATGGTACAAGTTAGTGCATGGTTGATGCACTTGTTTATGGTATAGGATGATTATAGGTTGTTTATGGTACATGTTGATTATAGGTTTTTTGTGCAGGTTGATTGGTACAGGTTTACAGTAGTATATCTCACAATGACAATATGATAGTGGTTCCATCATTATAACTCTACATCAGAGCGGTTGGACGAGGTAAGGACATGTGGTTGTAGCCACCTTCCAATTGTATCCAGAGAAAATACGGTGTTGTAGTCTCCTTCTGGTTGTATCCAGATAATTGGGGAGTTGGAGCTTCCCTTAGGTTGTAGCCTGAAAAACTAGGGAGTTGGAGCCTCCTTCCAGTTCAGCTGGAAAAAAAAGGAAGTCAGTGCTTCCAATGAATGTAATTCTTAAATACATATAAGAAAATGTATCTCGTGGTTTTCTCCCGCTTTGGGTTTCTAGGTAAAAAATATTTGTGTATTATGTATGTGTATGATTGCTCATTATTTCATTGTTTATTTACTATGCAACTATTGGATGGTAATGCTATATTTATACAACACTTGCATTTTATGGTTAAAAAGGATTAAATTTCTCTATTACTGATTCAACCCCCCTCTCAGTAATCCAACATATTTCTTGTCTCATTATTTTTACATAATCCTTGGTAAATGTATTTAGTTTGATAGGATTCACTAATTTTTGTGGAATTTTTCTTGAACTAACTATTCAAGTTGGTTCATTTCTTCTATGTTGGTGTCTTTGAGCTCAATTACATCATTCATATTTATTTCACTAGGGCCTGCATCTTCAAAACACACTATTGGTTCAATCCCAAAATTTTCCAGCACTTCATCCAAAGAGTTCCATATTCTAATGCATGCTTTAGTGCCTCTTTCTCCATCTTCCTTAACTTCATCAAACATGTCTATTATGAATCAAATGAAATTTGATTCTTTGTCTTCTATTTTACATGTTATTTAGGAAAAAAAAATGGAGTTTGGGGATGCCTTTCCTACCAATCTTCTATCTTGCCAAAAGAACATTGGGCTTCACTTTAATTGCTCTTCTACTCATTTACCTGGTCTTGCAGCTCTATGAAGTCATAATAATTCCTTTGGAATTCTCCCAGTGTTCTGAAAACTTGTGATTGTGTTTCCCTTAGCACTTCGTTCACTTCTAGTGCTCTATTTGTCATCATTGTCATGATATTTGTCTCTTGGTTATTATTTTCAATAGTGATTCTCATTTGTTGTTGTTGACACTCTAACTCACAAATTATTTGTTTATGTTTGTCGGATATGTCTATTTTTTCTTGTTGCTCTCTTTTACACTATCCTATCTCATGTGCATGCCCGACCCTGATTTCATCAAGCTCAATATTTTATAACTTTTCTTTGAATTTTATTTCTTGGGGAAAATGTGCACCTATATGTTCCTCTTGTTGCCTTAGTTTATCTTGTAATCAGGATATCTGCATCTTCCATTCATCCAGTGAAACAGACAATTATTCCACCATGTTAAAGTTTTCCTCTGCAAATTCATGAAGGGCTGAAGTTGTCTCTCTGTCATTTTCTTTTGGATCATTTCCCATTGGTCGAGTAATTGAACTTTTACCTATCTCCAACCCTGTTGGTGCTTCCATAAGCCCTTGGAATTTATTTTCTCTTTTGTTTATATTCCTTTTTTTTTTATTGTAGTAATAAGTTCCCACATCTGGTAGGGTTTCTTCAAAATCCACCACTTCCTTGGTGTTAATGTATATTGCTTCTGGGATGAAATTTAGTGGGGTTCCAAGATCTGTGGGTGTTACTGGAGTATTATTTTTGGTGAATGGGATCATAAGTGCAACCCTCTCTTGTTCATCCTTCATCTTTCATATTTTTTGTGTCAATTCCCTACCGATCCTTTCTTCTTTTATATTCTTCTTCTTTCTTTGTAGCTTCGTGACCTGCTCTCTTTTTCTCTCCTTCTTCTATTATTCTTCTCCAACCTCGTCTGCTTGTCTCTTCTTTTTAGCATCATTTGAAACCATTTTCTTGGTAGCTTCATATGTTGATTTCTTGATCTAGGTGGACATAGGTGGCCACCCACCTATTCCAACTAGCTCAAAATAGTTTTCTAGCAACTTACTATTTTTAGCAGTTTTTCAGTTCCTAAACTTTCGAGGCCATTTTGAGGGCCTAAATGAAGGTTTTTGGGGATCCATCTCCTCAAAGTTACCCAAATTCTCTGATTGAGACCCCAAAATGAATATCATCGACGATTCCTTTCCAACGAGCTATCGTGCACCCCAAATGGAGATCGTATGCCGAAGTTACGCCCTTGAGAAGTTGATACACCAAAACTACCCAAACGGGGTCTACAAAGTTGTTGGATTTTCGTCTTCAGGGGTTAGGGTTTTGAATTTTATTTATGATAAAAATGCCCTTGAAGCCTCATTTTAAAATCATATCCTTGCGAATATGAGTAACTGACACATATCTTCTCAGAGATAAGCTGCCACCATTCTGGCGAGTCTTTCACTCTGTATTTTTACAGTCTTTGTACATTTTCGCTCATTAATAGAAAATTGTGTATTAATGTATCTCTGTGTTTATGGTTGCATCTTTGATACATTTATTTTATATTATTGGATATATGAGATATCTTTGTATATTTATTTATTATATCTCTACTCTCATTTCATGCCAAAAATAATCTGGATCAGTGGTATCAGAGCAGACTGGTCTTGATCATTTTTCAGTGCATCTCCCCGACGAGGTCCGATTATAGAAAGTTAGGTCTCGAGATTCTCTCTCTTGAAGACAGTTTCTCTCACACACCCAATAAACCCTCCATGGAGGAAGAAAAGAAAAATGACAGAGCAAACAATTCTATTAATATGTTGCTTGAGCAAGCTCTCATGCGACAGAGGGACGAAATGATGGAAAACAATTCCCACATCCTTCAACGCTTGTCGATAACAAAAGGTGTGTATTTATAAAACAACCACTTTGGAGGCACCTTGCCTTTCAAATTACAATTTAATTTTGATATTCCCATATTTGAAGGACAGATAGATGCAGATGCCCTAGAAAAATGGTTAAATCTGCTAGAAGGTTATTTCTCTGTTTAGTATTTCTCCGACAAGGAAAATATCACCTTCTCACTTCTTAAGGCTCTCCCCCATGTTAAACATTGGTGGAAAATTACTGGGATAAAATTTCCACAAAGGAGTTTGGAATATATGGGGTCGAGCCCACTTGGGATTTTTTTGTGGATGCGGTAAATGAATAGTATTACCCTGTTTGCAACAATGAGGACCAATACATGATATGGACCACACTATGGTAAGAGAGGGGCCAAGAAGTTCCAGAGTTCACCAATACCTTCCATACCTTGCTCACCAATATGGGTATCAAAGACTTTGAACAACATTTGGTTCTGAAATATCGTGGGGATCTACACAGATACATACAAACTGAAATGGATTTTCTCGACATCTCATCACTCGGTGTTTCTTATCGATATGATGTTAAACTCAATCATAAATTTAAGCACTAGAAAAAATGGGAGTTTAGGTATGAAAATACGCAAAAACAAAAGTATAATAAAGAAATCCCTAACAAACAGTCTCTCGAAAACCAGTCCAAGCCACAGGAAAAGAAGGGTCATGGAAAGACGAAGAAGGACACTGGAAAATGGTGTGATTTCTACAAAATTCCCTAGCACAAAACCAATCAATGTCACTCAAAACAGTCACTGGTGGTCAATATCAAAGACAAGGATCCGAACCCTAATTCAGAATCTGATTCATAAAATAATGATAGAAGACAAATCATCGACATAGACCCCACTGCTATTGTCGCGACTACAACAATTCAACCAGAATAACCAAAATATACTGAAGAGGAGGAGTTCCTTTTTCATTCACATATGTGGGTGAAGGGGGCCCCGCTGCATTTTATTGTTGATAGCGGAATCCAGAAGAACCTCATCTCAGCAGAGGTCATCAAACAGTTGGGATTGTCAAAAATATCACACCCGCAACCATACAACATCGAGTGGCTTCACCATGGACGATATCTTCGTGTTAGCCAACAATTTCAATTGTCATATGGCATCCATCCCTTCAAGGATGAGGTATCACGTGATTTTTCCCCATCGGATGTTTGTGATGTTCTCTTGGGCCAGCCATATATGTGGAAGCGCCATGCTATCTATGAGTCTTGACTTCGTAGTGTCATTGTTACTCTGGGGGGTCATCTTTACAAGATACCAGAGGTAGTTCCAACTATTGTCCCACCTAAACAATGCCTCAAGGTAGTATCTCATACTACAAAAGTCATCTTCTTCACAATCTGTTCAAAAGGTGAACGAACGGATATTGCAACCACTACAGCCTCGACCCAAGAACCTTTTATCCAATATAATCAGGTTAGAAACACTGCAAAAAACCGCAAATATTCCTTCTAGACACAGTCATCTCTTATAGCCCGACTGATTGAACAAATTCAACCCCGCCAACAACAAGTTCAAGACAACCTTCCAAAAACCAAGCAGTGCAATGTCTCTAGCAAGGCAAGCAACTCACCAAGCTTCAGATTCAACAATTTCTTTCCCCTCTCCCCGAGAGCTCAATGCAATGGAGACCATTTATTACTAAGGAGGGAGGATTGATCTAGGTTGATAACGGTGGCCACCCACTATTCCAGCTGGCTCAAAATGTTTTTCTAGCAACTTTCTATTTTTAGCAGTTTTTCGGTTCCTAAACTTTCGAGTCCATTTTGATGGCCTAATTGAAGGTTTCTCAGGATAGATCTCCTCAATGATGACTGAAGGCTCTGATTGAGCCCCAAAAATGAATCTCCTTGATGATACCTTTCCAATGAACCATCATGCGCCCCAAATAGAGATCGTATGCCAAAGTTACGCCCCTAGGAAGTTGATACACCAAAACTACCCAAAACAGGGTCCACAAAACTATTGGATTTCCATATTCCGGGGTTAGGGTTTTGAATTTTCTTTATGATAAAAAGGACTTTGGAGCCTCATTATAAAATAATCTTCTTTTGAATGAGAGTAGCGGACACATATCTTCTCAGAGATAAGCTGCCACCATTCTAGCAAGTCATTCACTCTGTATTTTTACAATCTTTGTACATTTTCTCTCATTAATGGAAAATTGTGTATTAATGTATCTGTGTGTTTATGGTTTCATCTCTGATACATTTATGTTATACTATTGGATATCCAATATATCTCTATATATTTCTTTAGTATATCTCCACTCTCATTTCTTGCTGAAAATAATCTAGATCATTTCTTCTTCTCAACTTCCTTTTTTATGTATTTATCCTTTTCTTCTCTTTCGTTATCATCTTTATTTATCCTTTTTCCTCTCTTTTTTTAGTAGCATTTTTTGTTTCCCCTATATCTTTACCTTTGGTAGAAAACATTGCAAGTTCTTCCTATTTCCTCTCATAAGCTTCATTAGCTTCCATGGCCTTGTTATATAGTTCTATTTCCTTTTTTTCTTGTTCTTTATTTATGGCCTCCCTTTCTATAATATCTTTCACAATTATTTCCTCAAATTGTCTTTTCATATCTTTCCCTTTCTCTTCCTCTAATAGCCTAATAGATTCTTTTTCCTTTTCATCTCTCATTTTTATTAAAGATTCTTCAAATACATGACCCCTTTGAAAATGTCCTCCTGGGGTCTCTCTTCATGTACAATGGTATGCAATAGTCCCACATACTTTATATGTTCTTCTCTTATCTTATCGAGGTCATATGTCTCTACACATATAAGTAGTTCCTTCAAGGATTTTACCTCTTTTCTTGCGTGTCTTAAATTGGTTAAGGCTCGTGTCCTTATTGTCACAGGGAATTTTGGCTAATATCTTTTTAGATTGGAATTCATCATAGTTGTGATCCCAACTTATGACAATTGATATGTTACTTCTCTGATGATCAAATTTTATGGGATAAACTTGGTTAGAAGATGAGGGAGGCTAGAGCTTCCAAATTATCGTATATAAGTATAGTACTTTTGAAGAAACCAATCCCCAATTTCCTCTGTGTATTGCATGGATTCAACTGATATTCTCAAAGGGTTTTGTTTGTAAATTAGGGCATACAAAGGTATAAGAAAATGCTCACCAATCTCATATAGGTATTCCCTATAACTATCTTCCAAGAGTTGGAAGAAATAAATATGAATTGGAAATAGGCTAGGGTTCCATTCCCATCCCATCCATGGAAAAGGAACATTTTCACATGCAACATAAATTAAATATCTAGACATATAAAAACCTGTCAGTTTGAGGGTAGAAGACCTCTTTGATCTCTCGAATATGTTGATTGATAAGAGTTGCATCTAGTTGACGGTTTCTCCCCTTTTTTATACATAATAGGCCATAGGTGTCCATTCTATTTGAAAATGGATGTTGGTTTCTTACCACGCAATCTACAAATTAGGGAAAACATGATCATATAAGGTTATTTCAGGTGGTGCCTAAGAAACAATGGGTGAGTTGTCTTCCCCTTATTCCAACCATTCTTTAATCACCTCTTCTTCATCTTCATGTTCCTCACTAAACTTATCCATCGATACAACATTGAGAGGTGAAATGGGAATTGGTATTTTGTACCAAATATGGATATCTTCATTCTTCAGACAAGCAAAAGGTTCTTTATTTTCATCTAGTATAGCATAGGATTTCTTGTCCAAATGAAAACACACCCATTTCTTCGCATTTTTATATGGCATCGGGCATAGTCTGGATGTTATAGCATATAATCCACTTCTTGGATATTTTGATATACATTCAATTCTTCATCCTCGACAAATAATTTCCCTTGTGGAACATTTCATACATCTCACTCCATATCATGCAGTTGTTCAGACCGTTACGATATTGAGTATTTGTGAACAACATAGCTTCCAAGGTATTTGTCTGTGCAGATTTTCAATAGCTCCTCGACTTCTTCTTCTGGTAGCTTTCAAGACCCGAGGCTTTCAAATTCTGCAAGATGAGAAAAACTATGAGTAAGAGAATATGATAACACGTATCGCTACAACAAACTATTAGACTATGCACAAAATTTCTCAATCTTGATTACATAAATCAACAACTCAAATATTGTTTCACAATGAACTCCAAATGAGTGATAATCAATACATATTTGATTTCCAATTAGGTTTGAATTTTCTTAGCAATTTCACACACTTCCTGTTGATTGTTTCGAACAGGTCAATTCCATGAAAGAACACAATTGTACATCGGCATTAATGAACTTCGGGAAGGCTTCGTCGAGACAAAGATATTCACTTCGAGAAGCTGAAGCTTGAGAAGATTTGACTTTAGAGAGGATTTCTCCCGGTAATCGTATAGGGAGCTATAGTTTTTGGAAACAAATATTTTCGGAAAACTAGCCATCGAGAAAATCTTAAGATACATTAAAGTTTCGGGAAGGTGATTCTCCGATGGGTGCTTCGAGGGGTGACACGCTATTGGGAAGGAAAGTCTTTGGAATATAGTCTCTCGGGAAATGTACTTCGAGATTTTTTTTTATGTATCACTAACTATTTTCCCAATGGGGATTCCCCAAAGGAACATTCTATACCTCGAAAAACGTGTTTCTTAAAAGAAGGCATTATACACTAAACGCTTTAAATGTTTTTTTAATCTTTAATCCAACCAATGAATTAAGGTTTTTTGGGGTATTATGACCGAATTAGTGTGATCAGATAATTAAAGGCTTAACCACATGCCTTGGACTCCGATTTACATTCAATGGTATCTGTGGACCAATCATGACTTGACACAAGTTATGGCATGGAGGATTTATGTTGAAACAAGACACATATTATCAAAACAAGCCTATTAGGAAATTTCCTTTCAGGAAACAAGAGTGTACAAGTTAAATGGTTTATCCCAATGGGATAAAATACAATACCGAAGAGTTTGAAGAATATCAGCCTTCGAACTTCAGAATCTAATAAGGTGCCAAACTTTACATGTTATGATTATTTCCCAATAGAGAATTTATGATGGCCTATTAGGTTTCGGGCTTCGGAAAATGAGAAGGGAATGACATGCATGATTATCTCGAGTGGGATTTCCTCATGAGAAAAATATGATAGCCCTCAAACGTGTTTATATGAGTGAACCTTTGACTTGTAAGCTTGAGAGGGCTTCTGAAAAGAGATTATGTCCAATTTTCGATGAAGCAAGGGTCTCACCACAATCTTAACCACAATCTTAGGGGAATTCATAGGACTTCTGATCAATATAGATATTTATAGTTAATTATGACACTCCACATATATAATACTAGTTCATTTACAAGTACCAAATCACGTTAGTAGTGATAAAATCCTTGCTGAAATTTTTTGATAGGGGGACCCATTATAATTCCTCTAGAGAAGAGAAATTTTCAATGGGTAATTGTGGGGGCATAACACATACCTCTACCAAAATTATCATTGGGTTCACACCATTCTAATTCGTTTATGGTATATAGGTAATCCTTTCAATTGAATGTGAAATCTCATCGTTGAAGCTCGCCATAGAACCATTGCTTAATACTTCCACCGAGGAGGAGAGTCTCTTGTACTTGGAACATCTTGATGAACAATGTTTTGATGTTGCATTGGCCAATGAGACTCAGAAGAAACACATAAAATCCCAATATGATCAATTTATTCATCCTCGTGTCTTTTTTAGAAGGTGACTTGGTCTTGTTCTATGATCAGGATCATGATATTTAGGTGCAGGTAAGTTTGAACCCCTTTGGCATGGTCCCTACATCATTAAATGTCTATTGAAAAAATGGACGTACAAGCTAGTCATCTATGATGGGAATCTTATTTTGGATCCTCGCAATGGGATCTACCTAAAACATTGTTATGTGAAGGCCATTAGAACACATGATGCTTTGTACATAAGTGTGTTTTCTGTTTTGGAGTGGTGTGATTTTCTTTCTACATGTGTTGTTTGTCTCAGTTCGTTGATTATCATGATTTATGCTTGATTTGTAGATGTGATTATCCACCTTATTCTATGTGGGATACGTCAATGGTGCCAACCATAGTACTTGGAACATTTCCTCCAATGGTTGGGTGATCTTCTCACCCACTGATAAGCTAGTGAGTTCAGGGGGTGTTTACCTTGGTCCTACAACCAATAACATCCTAGAGTATAATGTTGTCATTGAAAATTTGTCCCAGGCTCTTTCTCCTGGAATCTATCATTTATTTTTCAGGTTGGACTCTCATCTTGTAGTCTCATATTTGAATCACACCTATAGTGTCATAATTCTTGTGTTGTTGCACAAATATTTGAGGGTTCGTCTTCTTGAATGCTACTTTGAATACATCGAGTCTTGCCATATTCTATGAGGATCTAACATGTTGTTTGATGTGTTGGCTAATTATGTGTTAGAATGGAATTTGTCACATTAATTAAGTCATTTAGCATGCATGTACATAAAACATGGTTGGAAATCACATCATTTGACATCCATAAGTAGTAGCCGAAATAAGCATATATATATATATATCATCATCAGTGTGTGTTACATCCTGTTATCAAACAGTTTGTAGCTAGGTCAAATGGCTATAAGATGGAGGTCAAACAGGCGTAACGGGAACCTATCCCACCCAATGTCACAACGATGGGGAGATTCTTTCCCTTTAGGGAGGTTAGGCCCAAGGGAGACGTCCCTGGTAACCTGAAGTTTTGAAGAGGCAAAAGTTAAAAGGACAAAGGTAAAGTTCCCCCCTTCACAGGTCACCACCAAAACAGATAGTCCCAACTAAACATCCAATAATGAACTGAAGCCCCAAATAAGAACACCTGACCAGAACAATGCAAAAACAAACCAATATATGAAAGCTATAACTCAATGGGTTAGTACTTCATAAGACTATCTGATATTCAAATAAGAAATTATGGCAATAAATATTGACGAAGTCAATGTTTATCAATATAGCAATGCAAATAATATCACTTCCTCAATAGATACTAAAATGACATGGCATTCAATGTAACAAATCAATAAACCATCAATTAATGCCTAAATCACCATTCAATTGCTCTTAAAACAAGATGTTGTTGCATAAAGATGAAATATTCAGGTGTGACGTCAGCAACTTAGGGTTAGTAGTTAGTTAGGGTTTCAATTTAGAAAAGATTTTGAGAGTTTGTTTGATCACTTTCAGTTCAACGTTGGAGGTCTAATATCAATGCCTTTGGGCTAATGGAGTTAATTTAATAGAGGACGCAAGGGTTGAAGGAGGATGACTAAGGACTAGAAGGAAAAGTTCTGAAGTGTTGTTATGGTAGGGCCCCAGAATCAAATCCCTAGGGGAGAGAGGCTCACTTCGATGTTGATAAAGAAAGGCCTCGTGCTCTCTCCTCCTTCCTTAGGTTGACTTGCAAAAAACGACTAGCATGAAAGATAAATCAAGACAAGAGAGTGTAGTGAGGGAGAGTGTTGCTACAACAAGGCTCTATCACTAAACCCTAGAAGAAGAACGAACCTAGGTGTAGATAACCTAGGCCTGGGGCGTCTCCTCCTTCTTGACTTCTGGAAAGTACGGCTAGCTCAGGGAGAAGAAGAAATGAAAGTGTAGCTATGGCTAGGCTCTTCCTTCCTTCTTTAATGGCTGAACATTTCTCTTTTAGGGTACATGAGACAAGGACCTACTTGTGTGCTTGTCACCTAGGGTTTTGATTCAACAAATTATAAATACATGTAAGAAAATAAGACTACAACCATTCAATCAAGAAGTTTTGCAGAAAAATACTTACAATTCTTAAAGAAATAACCATGCAAACCCTAGTTGTAACACCTTCCTTCAAGAGAAAAACCATCAAATGCCAAGATATGCCTTCCTTCAACAAGTGTGCCTCACTAAACCAGCAAAAATACCCAAGTAGGGCACTAAAATCAGACCTCACTAATAAGTGAGTGATGTTTTATGATAAAATGAGGTTAAAACTCCTCAATATATAGTGTATCAATGACCTAATTTACTTTTTAGGTCATAAAATGGCCGACAAGGCCAAAATATCAAAGTAATAGTGTTTTTACATTAAATGTTCAATTTAAAACCCTAACTGGTTAAAAGCAAGACGTCAAGCCCCACTGAGGGAGAAGTTATCCCATTTTTAGGGAAAATGCAGCACCAAAGGGAAAAATGTTGGCCCTCTTTGGGCCTCCCAATCATGCCACATGTACCAATTGCCCTGTCAACTGTCACGTGCTCATGGTGACGTCATGAGCTCCTAGGTGACGTCTTGGGCCATCCAGGGAAAATGTTCCACTGGAAGTGGGTCATTCTCCCTAGGCCAGGCTCTGCCAAAGTGCCTCTGATGAAACGTCCTCTTCTTCTCCGGTGTAAAACCCTAATCAACCATCGTCCTATCTCTACCCCCTGATGGGGTCTTAGCATCCATTTGGTGGGCTCTCCAGCCCTCATGGAGGTCTGAACTGATCATCTCCCCATGTGTACCGGTCCAAATGGTACCTTTCCATCGGGCATGGTCTTGCACATCAAAAGCTATGCCCTCCATGAGCTCATTAGTCACAAGGATCATAGCAATGTCAATCACATTTCATCATTAATATTATTAAACATATGCATAAAAACCCTGATAAATTGGTCAATAACTCAAAGACATTACAAAAACATACAATACAAGATTGGAGAAAAAGACAAGACGTCCTATTGGGCTAGTATCCACAAGAAAACGAAAGTTTCCAGGAAAGTTTCATCCAATCCATGTAAGTGAGGTGATGTGGCTAGGGGATGTCCAGACATGTGGGTGAAGTGAGAGACAGGGATGCATAGTGTTATTTGTGGGTGACTTTGTAGAAGGCGAGTTGTACCTGTCATGGATGCAATTTTTTCCAAGCCCGTTCTTGCCTTTATTATTTTCTTTTATTTCCCTTTTCTTCTTCTTTTTATTTTTTTATTCAAGAGCTAATCAGAGGACACTGCCTTGGCATGGTGACCAGAGATGACAGTGTTACCCACAAGTACTTTCACAAAGATGAGAAGGTTGGCTCGTGATGAGACCCCCTTTCCCTTGGCCATGCAACCAAAGGTCACTTCCCTAGCGTGGTAACCAGATGGTGGCAATGTCATACTGTTAGGTACCCATGAACCTAATAGGTTGGCTCGTGATGAGACCCCCTATCCTCTTGACTAGGTCTTGTTTATTATTTTTTGGGTCCCTCTTGTTTCTTACTGAGAGGATTTTTATTGCCTTCTCGGGGATCCCTGGGCGAAGCATCTTGAGGTCTTATTTATAGGCTTTTATCTTTTACCAACTGCTTTTTACCTTTTGGGTCTTTAGCCCCTTCTTCCCACGAGATAAGGTGCAATCCTACAAATAGGTCAACAGAATGCCCAGACAATGGGAATGGGATAAGTGAGCGGGAGACAAGGTGAAATAGTGGTGCTATGATGGGAGCGGACGATGGCTTTTCATAAATTTCCCAGTGGCAGACCAAAACCTATGGGCATAGGCTTGCTAGGATACCATCTCAATCCCCCAGAGCATGGTCAAATGGGATAATGTAAGATCCAAGAAGTTGTTAGAGATAAAAGGAATTACATGCATATATTTAAAGGTTTCAATGATCAAAAGTGACACATACCATGATACCTAGACCAATTACCTCATGGAGCAAGAACCTCGTTTGATACAAGACCAAGACAATGGTTATGGATGTTGTTGCTGCTGACAAGATAAAGATGATGGAAGAAGAAAATGATGGGCCCTCCAGGGCCATGCTTAGGTCAATCCTGCTCTTGGTACTCCATGTCTAGGACCCGTGGGCCTCGAGACATGATCTCCTGGTTATCCCTAAAAATCATGGATAACATCTGGCTTCAACTCGGGGACATGTGCTCACTGTAGAGTGCATGAGAACCTCAGCATCTCTGGCATAACCTGCAGACCTGCTCAAACTTGATGAGGGCATCAGTAACAAAAATGGGGCAGTAATGTCGCCCCAGCATACATAGATATATATATATATACTGAAAATAAAACAATCAACAATGCAAATGTGGAAGCAAACTAACATGAAATGCAAATGGCATAATACATGAAAAATGCCTAATTACCTGCACTTACCTGTGAAATCAGGTCCCCCCACCTTGGTGGGGTTTGAGGAGGTGCCCGCTGATGGGTAATGGGCGCCTTCTTCCCTCTAGAGTGGATAGATAATATGAGTCGTTAACTGATTCCATTCCAAATTTGAAGGGTCTGAGCCATGACTGAGTGCTTCCTTTTACGTTAGTTGGCTCTCCTTTCTGGGTATCCCACATCCATACCATGTCTCCCTCCTTGTACTTCCTGACTTTGTATTTGTTCATTCTTTGGACAACCCTGGTGTATTGTGCTGAGGGAGGGGGGTGGGATTCTGTTGTAAAAATTTATTGTTGAGATGGGTGGATTTGTACGTCATCCTCATGTTTCTTTAATATCTTCACAGTCCCAATTTCTTTGTTCTTGAATTCATCTAGGAGTTGTTGGTATTCTTCTCTCTTGAGTCATTCGTTCTGATCAAAGTCCTCCCCTGTTGCAAAGGGAATATCTTCTGGAGAATAATTTTGAAGAGTTTTTATCATCGTGTTTTGTGCTTTCTCATTGTTGTTGGGGTGAGTAATATCCTACATATGGTCCCCAGTTATTGGCACATTGAGGAGACGGGCTACCGTTCCATTTTTCAAAGGCAATCGCAAGAATGCGAGGTCCATCTCAAGGTTTCCACCTAACATTGCACCAAACTTCCTAGATAACAACATTCCCCACACATCTAGGACATGAACTACCACAATGTCAACGTGGACCATCTTCTTTAGGTACTCTTTTAGGCAAACTTCAACATTCTCAACCACCCCATGTGTGGGTATGGCTTTAGATTCAAAACCACATACATTTCTATAAGGCCATGTGACCTTCAAACCCACTTGTCGCATGACTTTGAGTGACATCATGTTGGCACCGAAACCTGTATCTAACATGCAAAGGTTTTTGCCATTCATTGTCAAAGTCATGAAGAAAGGAGGGTTTTCACCATATTGGACCCTGAAGTGATCAACTTGCAACATAATAGGGGGGTCCATAGGCTCATTTGATCTTGAAAAGAAAGTGTCAAATCATTCCTTGATGGATGGGATCTTGATTGCTTCTCTTAGGGGGACGTTTACATGCATTTTTGATAATGCCCCTTCGAAGTCAAAGTTCAGGTCAGCCTTGCCAGCCTTGGATGTCTTGGGAAGAAGCGTTTTCAAGGGTGGGGGATTTGCCTGATTAGCAGCTGGTTGCTTCAAATTCTTTCTTCTGTACACCTGAAATTCTTGTTTCTTTAGCTTTTCTCGTGATTTTTGATCCAAGTTTTTTATCATCGCCATCCTTGCTAATCTAGTTGCTTCTTTCATGGCTTCCTGATGTTCTGCATCTTTGATATTTATCTAAGGAAACTCCATGAAACAATCCATGTTGTTGACTTATTGATGGCCACTATTGTAGGGCCACTCATGTTCCTAATGTGCTTCGCTGCATTCTAGGCACCAAGGATTTTCATCCACAACGTTTGCAGAGGCCAAAGTGTTTGGAACTTCATGCTCATTCTTTGGTTTATAAAATTGTCCCCTTTCTGGAATTGCCTTTGTACGGGACCCTGGGTGCCTGGGTCTGAGATATTTCCAACTTGATGATCCTGTTGATCATTTCCTCTTGATTTTTTTATGATACCATCCATAGAAGCTTGTAGTTTGGAAATACTGGTACATAGATCTGAAGCAGGCTCAACATTGTGAACTATCTTTGGTTTAGTGTCTATCCTCTCCCTTGGGTTAGCAAAAGGCTCAATCTTGGATGAAAGGAGGTTCCCTTCTATTTTGGTAGCGAGATCTTGGGCTTCTTGAATAGACTGGGGGTTTTTGGCTCTAAGAAGATACCCTAGTTGGCTGATGAAAGATCTAGTGTAAACATGGATGAGGCAGTCATCTTTCAGATGATGGCTTGCGGGAATTCTTTGTAGTAAAGTCTCGAATATGGTGTGGAACTCCCGAATGGACTCATTTGCATATTTGGCAAGGTTATTCAGTCGTGTGAGAAGCATATTAGGGTCTTCTTTGACACTCCATATTTTGAGAAAGGCCTCTTCAAGTCTATCCATGGTTTTGATGCTTCCATCGAGAAGGCTTAAGTACCAATGCCTTGAGGCATCATAAAGAGTAGCGGAGAACAACTTCATGACTATATATTCATCATCATCACTAATGGGGTGAAGCTGAAAGAATGACCAAAAGTTGTTCATATGCTCTTCGGCATTGATTACATCAGTATCGGTAAATTTAGGCAACCACTTCTCATACGTGGGTGGCATTTGCCTAGGATAGCTAGGTATGGCTGACATGTCTAACGGCTTGAAAAGAGTAGATGACCATTTTCTTTGATTGTTGGTTGGGTTCGTTGTAGCGGTCTGAGAGATAGACATGATTTTTAAAGGAAGGATTTTCCCGAAAAGTGATTTGACAACAGGAGAGTTCAAGGGAGGATTCCTTTTGAAAGACAAAGGAGGATTATTGAATCTCCTTTTAGTTTGTGGAGTTTCCAGATAGTTTACTTGAAACTACCAAAGAAATAGGGAAAACACCCTAGTGGAGTCACCAGGTAAGCTGGTAAGAAAAGGTCTTTGAGGCAAGGCTTACTGAAAAGATGTGTCAATTGAGGAGAAATGACTCAGTGTTCCCTGGCAACGACGCCAAAATGTTAACGCACAGTTTGTAGCTAGGTCAAATGGCTATAAGATGGAGGTCAAACTGGCGTAACAGGAACCTATCCCACCCAATGTCACCATGATGGGGAGGTTCTTTCTCTTTAGGGAGATTAGGCCCAGGGTAGACATCCCCGATAACCTAGAGTTTTGAAGAGGAAAAAGTTAAAAGGACAAAGGTAAAGTTCCTCCCTTCACAGGTCACCACCAAAACAGATAGTCCCGGCTAAACATCCAATAATGAAGTGAATCCCCAAAGAAGAACACCTGCCCGGAACAAAGCAACAACAAACCAATATATGCAAGCTATAATTCAATGGGTTAGTACTTCATACGACTATCTGATATTCAAATAATCAATTATGGCAATAAATATTGACGAAGTCAATGTTTATCAATATAGCAATGCAAATAATATCACTTCCTCAATATATACTGAAATGACATGGCATTCAATGTAACAAATCAACACACCATTAATTAATGCCTAAATCACCATTCAATTGCTCTTAAAACAAGAAATTGTTGCATAAAGATGAAATATTCAGGTGTGACGTCAGCAACTTAGGGTTAGTACTTAGTTAGGGTTTAAATTTAGAAAAGAGTTTGAGATTTTGTTTGATCACTTTCACTTCAACGCTGGAGGTCTAAGATCGGTGCCTTTGGGCTAATGGAGTCAATTTAATAGAGGACGCAAGGGTTGAAGGAGGAAGACTAAGGACTAGAAGGAAAAGTTCTGAAGTGTTTCTATGGCAGGGCCCCATAATCAAATCCCTAGGGGAGAGAGGCTCACTCCGTTGTTGCTAAAGCAAGGCCTCGTGCTCTCTCCTCCTTCCTTAGGTTGACTTGGCAAAAATGGCTAGCATGAAAGATAAATCAAGACAAGAGAGTGTAGTGAGGGAGAGTGTTTCTACATAAAGGCTCTATCACTAAACCCTAGAAGAAGAACGGCCCTAGGTGTAGATAACCTAGGCCTAGGACATTTCCTCCTTCTTGGCTTCTGGAAAGTACAACTAGCTTAGGGAGAAGAAGAAATGAGAGTGTAGCTATGGCTAGGCTCTTCCTTCCTTCTTCAATGGATGAAAATTTCTTATTTAGGGGACATGAGACAAGGACCTACTTGTGTGCTTGTCACCTAGGGTTTTGATTCAGCAAATTATTAATACATGTAAGAAAATAAGACTACAAGAAGTTTTGCAAAAAATACTTACAATTCTTAAATAAATAACCATTCAAACCCTAGTTGTAACACCTTCCTTCAAGAGAAAAACCATAAAATGCCAAGAAATGTCTTCCTTCAACAAGTGCGCCTCACTAAACTAGCAAAAATACCCAAGTAGGTCGCTAAAATCAGACCTCATTAATGAGTGAGTGATGTTTTATGATAAAATGAGGTTAAAACTCCTCAATATATAGTGTATCAATGACCTAATTTACTTTTTAGGTCATAAAATGGCGGACAAGGCCAGAATATCAAAGTAATATTATTTTTACATTAAATGTTCAATTTACAACCCTAATTGAGCAAAAGCAAGACGTCAAGCCCCACTGAGGGAGACGTTAGCCCTTTTTTAGGGCAAATGCAGCACCAAAGGGCAAAACGTTGGCCCTCTTTGGGCCTCCAAATCATGCCAGACGTGCCAACTACCCTATCAACTATCACATGCTCAGGGTGACATCATGAGCTCCTAGGTGACGTCCTGGGCCATCCAGGGAAAATGTTCCACTAGAAGTGGGTCGATCCCCCTAGGTCGGGCTCTGCCAAAGTACCTATGATGAAACATCCTCTTCGTCTTCAGTGTAAAACCCTGATCAACCACCGTCTTGTCTCTGCCCCCTGATGGGGTCTCAACATCCATCTAGTGGTTTCTCTAGCCCTCATAGAGGTCCGACCTGATCATCTCCCCATGTGTACCAGTGCAAATGGTACCTATTCGTCGGGCATGGTCCTGCACATCAAAAGTTGCACCCTCCATGCGCTCACTAGTCACAAGGATCATAGCAATGTCAATCACATTTCATCATTAATATTATTAAATATATGCATAAAAACCCTGATAAATCAATCAATAGCTCAAAGACATTACAAAAACCTACAATACAAGACTGGAGAAAAAGACAAGACGTCCTATTGAGCTAGTATCCACAAGAAAAGGGAAGTTTCCAGGAAGGTTTCATCCAAGCCATGTAAGTGAGCTGATGTGGCTAGGGGATGTCCAGACATGTGGGTGAAGTGAGAGCCAAGGATGCATAGTGTTATCTGTGGGTGCCTTTGTAGAAGGCGAGTTGTACCTGTCATGGATGCAATTTTTTCCAAGCTCGTTCTTGCCTTTATTCTTTTCTTTTATTTCCTTTTTCTTCTTCTTTTTCTTTTTTTATTCAAGGGCTAATCAGAGGACACTGCCTTGGCATGGTGACTAGAGCTGATAGTGTTACGCACAAGTACTTTCACAGAGATGAGAAGGCTGGCTCGTGATGAGATCCCCTATCCTCTTGACTAAGTCTTGTTTGTTATTTTTCGGTTCCCTCTTGTTTCTTACTAAGAGGATTTTTATTGCCTTCTCGGGGATCCCTGGGCGAAGCATCTCGAGGTCTTGTTTCTAGGATTTTATCTTTTACCAGCTACTTTTACCTTCTGGACCTTTAGCCCCTTCTTCCCATGAGATAAGGTGCAATCCTACAAACAGGTCAACCCAATTCCTGGACAAGGGGAATGGGATAAGTGAGTGGGAGACAAGGTGAAATAGTGGTGCTATGATGGGAGCAGATGATGGCTTTTCAAAAATTTCCCAGTGGCAAACCAAAACCTATGGGCACAGGCTTGCTAGGATACCCTGCCAATCCCCCAGAGCATGGTCAAGTGTGCTAATGTAAGATCCAAGCTTGTTAGGGATAAAAGGAATCAGATGCATATATTTAAAGGTTTCAATGATCAAAAGTGGCACATACCATGATACTTGGAACAATTACCTCATGGAGCAAGAACCTCGTCTGATACAATACCAAGCCGATGGTGATGGATGTTGTTGCTGCTGACAAGATAAAACTAATGGAAGAAGAAAAGGATGGGCCTTCCAGGGCCATGCTCAGGTGAATCCTTCACTCGGTACTCCATGTCTAGGAGTTGTGGGCCTCGAGACATGATCTCCTGGTTATCCCTAAAAATCAGGGATAACACATCCTTCAAAAAGAGGTGGCACATATACAAAATTTTGGGCTCTAATGGCCTCCTGATACAAAATGTGTCGACCATATAAATATAGAGTCTAGTACAAAATGGGGAGACTAACATCTAGTAATCTTGGTCACAAGTGTTGTAAGATCCCCAGTTTAATTAATTCTTATGTGGATATAATATGTGGCTACGACCAAGTGATGTAATATGTGAATTGTATTTCAATATTTTAATAATGAAATGTGATGCCAGCTGCTAAAGGGGACATGGAAAAGACATGGGGGTTGAATTATTCCATAAAGAGGGAAGTTTCTAGGATAATATCCAAGAGGGGGGGTCAAAGGGGGAATTACCAATGTATATTAATTAAACCCATTTTCTTGAACTTGCGTATTGTATACCAACCTTCCCATTTCAGATTGAATGGTGCATTCCTTAGGTTGGGCAAGTCAGGAAGAAGAGATCTCGTAGGAAAATTGGGATAGTTGTAGGATAATATCAGTTGGGTTATGAGTTTTATGAGTTGTGAGTGGACTGTGAGAGACCACCCTCTTTTGTAGATTACTAGCCTCAACTCAGGGGTGACTAGCTATTGAGAGTTAGAACAATCAATCTATGGTGGGGTGGAACGTTCATCCCAAGATGTTGGTTGCATGATTCTTGTTTAAACATAAGTGTTTTATCTTGTTGTTGAGTTATTTACATGTGTTATTGTTGTGCATGAACTCCTTGTAAATGAGAATGACTTATATGTTATTGTAATGAGTGGTTTAGTTGCATTTCATGTTGATTATTAGCATGCTTTAGATGCATCTATTTTATGGTTATAGACAGTAGCTAATGTTTTTTTAAGATTTGTTGTTGTAAGCTACAGGAAATTGGATAACGGTAAAAGAATTAATTTAGTTAGATGAAGTATCTTTTTTATGTTTATTCAACACCATAAGGTTCCTCGGTTGGGATGGGGAATGATTACATTATGGTATCAAAGTTGTAATAAAGAGATTTTTATATGGTGGGGGCCAGCCTGGGTGCTGGGTACTTTAAAAAGTGGTATCAAAGATCTATTTTCAACACTGAGCCTGGATGGGCCGAGTTAGCAGAATGTTGAAGTGGAAACTCACAGAGAATTAATTTATGGAGTATGTTTGCAACTTGTGTATTTAAATTTCTGCAGTAAAATTGAGAGAAATTTCATGGGTAATGTGAATAATTGAGCCTCTTTGGAAATTTTGAATATAAGAAAATCGGGAAAATTTGGGTATTTTTCAGTACGATGATGTCGGCATGACATGGAGGCCACGTGTAAGATGACATGGTAGAATAAATATGTGTATTGCCACTATGGCAGGTACATGTTGGACATGATGACAATTGGTGGGTGATGTGGACCATGTGGTAGACCAACTATTAGTCCTACGAAACCATGGTAAGATATTGGAATTTGTCTAAGTGTTAAGTCTGGGAGTCCGTGAATATGCATCGATCGAAAAAATGGTTAAGTGTTGAGATTTTTCAGATAGACTTATGAATGGAAGGTTACACTATTATGATTCTGTGAGTCCGTGTAGATGGAAAAATGGTCAAGTGTTGATATTTTTTAGATGGAATTATGAAAGGAAGGTTACAAGATTATGATTCTACGAGTCCACGTATATGGAAACATGGTTAAGTGTTGATACTTTTCGGATGGACTTATGAAAGGAAGGTTACAATATTATGATTTCGTGAGTCCACGAAAGAAAAAAGAAGCTAAGTGTTGGTGGAAGGTTCATGGAAGGTATGAAGAAGAGATATGACTTAGATATGTGGTGAATCCATTAAGACAAATCAATGGCGGAGATCTAATCAAGAAATGATCAGACAGTTGTTGAGCATTGCTACTATCTTGCACATGCTAATGAATCTTCCTTCATTATTTTTCCACCATAATTTTCATCTAGGAGCTCAAATTGGAGCAAACGAATAGTTGTTGGAAAGGTATTGAGGAGTAGAAGATTTTTTTCAACCTATAATTTTGATTTGGGATTTACATTTTCTTAAAAAGTGATATCAGTGAATTTTGTAGTAGTAAAAGAGTGGAAATTGCAACTTGTAATTGTTGTAACTATTCGCTCAAAACTCAAACTAAGGAATGAGGAAAACAATTGGAAAGTTATTTTGAAAATGAATGCATTTAAGGAACCATACTTGAGAGTAGTGCATTAATATTCTTCATAACTTAAAACGAAGAATGGCATGTAATCTAATTGATAAATATTTTGCAATATGCTTAATTCTAACAACAATTATTGCATGCACATTCTTGCAAAATTAGAGATATAGAAAAGAAGACTTTAGTTCCTACATGAGAAATAGAGACATGGAGGATTCTCAAGGGTTTTATAGCCATGAATAAGAAATTAGACGTCTTCGTATCAGCATGAGTAATGTTGATACTGAGTCTAATGGGAGAAGAGACAGGCAGGGGACTGTAACTATGAGAAGCCTACAAAAAGAAGTGCATAGTTATAGATTCGATAATGAGAGGATCATGAAGAAGCAAGAAGAGATACTTCAAAGCCTAAATATGCTACAGAAGCAGGCTAACAAGGACTTTTGCACCAAGCAAGAAACTAGCTCTAGACAATATTCATCATCAAGATCCCATAGAAAAATAGATTATCATGGGAATAATAGGTATTCAAAAAGCATGAGTAGACTCCATCATTATCCAAGGAATTCCACCTGCATAACTCATGCAAGTTCAGGTCCAGGGAGCATCCCTAATGTGTCTCTTGTTTGGAGGAAAAGGAGAAGACCTAAGGTAGACATCCTGCAGGGAGAACTTAGGAATATTAAGCCACCAACTTTCAATGGTGAGCACAAGAAAGGAGAATATGTTGAGGCCTCACTGTTGGAAATGAAGAAATATTTGTAGTTGTATGATTACCCATCTTGGGTGGAATATAGAATTTCCACCTACCACTTGCAAGGAAAGGAAACCATGCGATGGGATCAACTTAAGAAAGCCAAGAACATTGATGAGAAAAGAATATCATGGAGTCAATTCAAGGGATATTTCCAAGAGAAATATTTTTCTTAGCAATACTATGAAACAAAGATGAAAGATTTCTTTGAACTCAAGTTGGGAACCATGACAATGGAGGAATATGAGAAGCATTTCTTTGAATTGCTGAAGTATGTTGACTTCATCAGGGATTAAAGAGTCAAAATCCAAAGGTTTCTAAGTGGGTTACCCTCTTTCTACAGTGATAAGATTCAATATGATAACCCAAAAACCTTGGAGGAAACCATAAGGAGAGAAATCCATCTATATGAGCAGAGCAAAGGAAGACTATTTTTCCAAAAAGATTGGAATGACAAGATGAAGGATAAGAAGGATCAAAGGAAGAAGGGTTTTAAGCCACCCTTTTTCAAGAATAATTTCCAAGTGAATCAACACAGTCCAATCACACAAAATGAATGCAAGCCTATACATTTATTTGAAAAAAGGCCAAGGCAGCAGCTGGTACAATGTTGGGAAAGTGGGGAAAATCATCTATATAGGGACTTCCCTCAAAAATGAGAAAGAATAAGGACTGTCCACAACATTCAGGAGGCTGAAACAATGGAATACATGGGTAGGATCATGCCAAGGATTTATGCAGCCTTGGATAAAAAGAAATATGAGTATCAATCCCCCATGATTGAAGTGGAACATAAGATCAATAATGAGCCCATAGTAATTTTAATTGATTCTGGAGCCATCCATAGTTACATAAATACTAACATTGTTAAAATATTTCACTTGCAAACAAGTAAGCATAAGAAATCTTGGTTAGTTTAGTTAGCCACAGGGACTAAGAGGAAAATCAACGAGTTGGTTAAATATTATTCAATAGACATGAATGGACTTAGAACAAAGGTAGATGTAACATCGTACCATTACATTCATACGTTTTTATAATCGGCATGGATTGGTTGGAAAAAACTCAGATTGTCCTAGATTGTTACAACAACATAATCACATGTCTTGATGAGGAAGGGAAGCAAGGAAAGATTCAAGGAATTCCAAGACTTGTACCTGTTAGAGAGATTTCATCTATGGATTTGAAGAAGAGCTTCAAGAAAGGATGCCAGATGTTTGCATCCTGTATGGAGGAGGCAACCAAAGACAAAGTGGCAAGCATTGAAGACCCTCTAATTTTGAGGGATTTTGAAGATTTTTTAAAATAAATTCAGGGACTACCACCAAAAGGAGACATTGATTTCTCTATTTATTTGGTGCTAGAAGCTGCCCCATTGTCTAATAAACCTTACAGAATGGGCACACCAGAACTAAAAGAGTTGCAGATGTAGCTTTAAGAAATTTTAAAGAAGGGGTACATATACCCAAGTGTGTCACCTTGGGGATCCCTGGTTCTTTTTGTGAAGAAGAAGGATGGAACCTTAAGGATGTGTATTTATTTCAGGCACCTTAACAAGGTTTCCATAAAGAATAAATATCCTTTGACAAGAATTGAGGATTTGTTTGATCAGTTGAAAGGTGCAAGAATCTTTTCGAAGCTTGACTTGAGATCAAGCTATCATCAAGTAAGAATGAAGGAAGAAGACAACAACAAGAAAACATTAGGAACAAGGTATGGGTATTATGAATTGGCGATAGTGCCAATTGGGTTATCAAATGCCCCTATATATTTTATGTGTCTTGTTATCATATAAACTTGTCCATAGTCACGAGTGACAACTATGAACGTAGGCGAGTGGGAAAGTGCAGTTTGTAGTGGTCAAGATTCCCTATGTAGTTCGATGTAGCACTATCTCCAAGAGCAGTTGGAAGGTGGATAAAACTTTCACAAGGGAGATAAAATAGTTGGCACACCTAGATCTCAGGTCCCATTCAGATCAATGGCCTAAAATCATCTCGGGTTTGCAACATTCTCGGGTGTTAAAAGGCTTTGAGCGGGCCAAAATCCTAACCATCGTTTTACGGGGTGGCTACGTGGTGAGAAGCGGCACATTTCGAGCCTTAAAGCAATGTGGCCCTAAATCGCTTCCCGCGGCTCCAAAATTGTGTGCGCATATAATATCATAGCCGGAAGTGATAGGTGGTCGCCCACTAGTCGTCCAGTTGTGCTCCAATCCCGAGGAGGATTTAGTTAATGAGCAGGGACTGGTAGTTGAAACCTAAGCTCAATCCATAAATATAAAGTATGGAAATTATGGCTAAGGAGACAGAGCTTTTAGCCCAAGGTACTACGATGGACGGTTTTTCCTACAGGCCCATGTTGATCGAAGCTTGTGTCTCACAGAAGAATACATGCACAGTCTGACATAAGGTTGCACAGACATAAATCTTTAAATAGGATGACCATATCACACTCATGGAAGTTGTGGATTGATCTGAGTATAAATAGACTAGTTCAATAATTTTTTATGGTAATCAACTGGTTGAGCAAAGCTCCCTATTTTGTAATATTTTGATAACAGAGTTGTTATCTAGTTTTGTATGAG
The DNA here is from genome assembly GCA_000966675.3 of Picea glauca. Classification (NCBI taxonomy): domain Eukaryota; kingdom Viridiplantae; phylum Streptophyta; class Pinopsida; order Pinales; family Pinaceae; genus Picea; species Picea glauca. Next base: position 133,745 of record JZKD02S1975143.1, on the reverse strand, counting down.
ATTTGAGACTTTCTCATTAATAGAAGTCAATTTCTTGCACCATCTTGTTTAATATTTGTTGAAACACTCGTGCATGGAGGATCCAGACGAGGGTTGTATTTGTATTGTAATGTACGGTTGATTATAATGATATTGTGGCCTGTTTCAGTAATTTTCTTTGTTACCTTATTTCTTCTTATGCTTAAATGCTCATGCATGGAGCATCCAGAAGGATTTGTTGTAGTTTCATAGTAATGGAGGTTTGATTATTGTGTTGTTGTGATATATTTTAGTGTATGAAACTTAAGTTCAAGAGTTCTCTTGTGCCAAAGTTTTTCTTCACCAAGTTGCTTGAAGGTTGGATGCCCATGGAAGACTTGTCCACCTTTCTCACTAAGTCTTCCTTCTGCTCACCTTTAACCTTAAACCACTGACTGAATTTAATGAGGACCTCATTTCCCTATGCATGGCTTGCGCATTTTTTGTGTTAAAACATTCTCGTATTGATCTTTGTCCACTTGACCTCCATTCATAAACCTACCTCCACAAACATTTTGATGGGTATTGGGCTTACCCTCTAGCAATCTGAGGGTGACTCTCAGTGCTAACATTCTTGGTTCCATTGTTGGGGAACAAATTGAATACATTTCCTTGGGATTGAACGACAAAGAAATTATGATTCTGAATGTGCATCAGAAATCAGTGCCTTGAATATTGCAACTTGCACCTGGTGACTCCACTGTTTCAGTTGTGGCTCCCAAAGGAAGACACACGAGGTCTACTCCACAAATGCCTCTGGAAACACCTAAAGTTGACCCAGAAAAGATTATCAAGAAAGTAAATACCTCTCAAGAATGCCTTTCAACTATTGTACCAGGTGATTATGGTAATCTATGTGATTCTTCTTTTAAAACTCTAGTAATTGTATCTAATTCTCATTTTATACCATCTACTGGAGTTTCTAGAAGTTTAGATTTTGAAAGTTTTCTTATTGGAATCCCCCCTTCTAGTCTGCATTTGGAAGGAGAAATTTTTGAAACTCATGTTTCCCCTAATATTGTAAAATGGTTTAGACCCACGAGCTTAGAAGACTTTCCCACTTTGGGTTTTCCTACTCCTCCTCCTATAAACGTTATTGTATCTAAAGAGGGCGAAACTTATTTTCCCTTGAACCCCATATTATTCTAGTCCAACAGAAATCCATTCCTACCTATCCAAACTCCATCTCCCCCTTGTTCTCCTACATTTCACATCCCAATGGTAGGTGTTAATCCCCCTAGAAACATAATGGATGCCATAGTGGCTACTAGATATGCCCCTCTTGTTTTACCTCGGCCTATGAATTCCCTCCTAGCTAGAGACTACCTTAAGTACATGCCCAAGTTCACAGGGGAGGAAGACATAACTGCAGAAGAACACCTTTCATCTTTTTATATTTATGCAGATAATCTTAACATTGAAAATGAAGATGTGTGGATGAGAGTTTTTGTATAGAGCCTTGATGGTGAGGCTAGGAAATGGTTTAGGGGTTTGACTCTTGGATCTATTGTTGGGATTGAAGCTCTGGATGATTCATTCCTAAGGCATTGGGGGGATAAAAAATATTTTCTTTATTATATTACAGAGTTTGGGTCACTTAAGAGGAAAGAGGCGGAATCTGTTTCAGACTTCTCAAAAATATTTAATAAGATGTACAATAATATTCCCATTGAAATAAAGCCTATAGAAGCCTCTGCCAAGATTACTTATGAAAACACATTTGACCCTAAGTTTTTCCTCCTGGTGAGAGAAAGAAGAGCTACCTCTTTAGCTCATATGCAAGATCAAACCCTTGAAGTAGAGTCTAATATATTGGAAGCTCACAAAATTAGGAGTAAATCTGATAGAGACAAAAGAAAAGGTAGGGGTGAAGCTTCAACCTCTGGTTCCTCTGCTGCCTCCCCTCAAGTAGATGAGTTGACAAAACTAGTAAAATCACTTTCTACAGAAATGGAGAAATTGAAATTTGTAGGAAAATAGAGCTATAGGAACCCCCATAATGCTGATAATAGGGGTAATTTCAGAAGACCAAATAATGCCCCTCATATCATCCAAAGAGATCAAAGAAATAGGGATAGGGATGACCAAAAAATCCTATCCCCTCTCCAAAATAATCTCGTTACTGATGAAGAAGGAGAGGAAGAAGATGTTGATCTTGAAATCCATTATCTTGGTGACACCTCCTCATCTCCTCATTTAACCCAATCTGCATATGAAGAGTCTCTCATGGATAGCCAACTGAATGAGCTAAGCAAAGGGGAAAGGACTAAGGTAAATCCAAATAGATACAACCTAAGGTCCAAGAAGAAAGAAGGAAATCCTGACATTCCTGATCAGCCTACTAGAACAGAGCATCCCGTTAAGAGTGTGGTAGATAGAAACAAAGAAAAAGAGGCACAAAACCCCCAGCCATTGGTTAAGATCCCTACCCCAGAAGTTAAGGAGATTTTAAAGCCTCCCTCCTCTTTTAGCTTTGATAATGAGATTCAAAATATTAAAATCCATGTACCTTTCTTGGAGCTAGTTAAGAATGAGGATTTCAAAAGGTACCTTTCCAAAATGTTGTAGCCTCAAACTTCATCTCTTCCCACAGACTCAGTTAACCTCCAAGATGAAAAACGAGATGTCATACTAGGGCCTTTGTTAGAGGATAGGGATGATTCCTCCCCTCCTTTCTATACATCATTGAACATTAATGATAAAGTGTTGCATAATTGTTTGATGGATTCATGAGCATATCATAATCTCATGCCTAAGACTGTCATGGATGAGATTGGGTTGGAAGTTACCAAAAATTACCATTACCTGTACTCATTTGATTCCAGGAAGATGAAGTGTCTTGGGGTTATTAAAGACCTGGTTGTCTCCTTGTTCCAATTGTCAATGAAAAGTGTGGTCATGGATATTGTGGTGGATGATGTGCCCCCTAAATTTGGAATTCTCTTGTCTAGATCTTGGATCAAAAGACTAGGGGGAACTTTGCATATGGAACTTTCATATGTCACCATTCTTGTGTTTTGGGGGAAACATAGAAGGCTTTATAGGGAAGCACAACTTGCTTATATTATCAGTGATGAAACAAATCCTACCAACCACCCCATTTTTGCAGTTGACACTGATTTAGGAGCCAATATGCTACAAATCACTTATTCTCCTCAAGAACCTATTGAAATCAGAAAGCAGCCCATCACTTCTTGCAAAAATCCTCTTCCCAACACCTCTATTTGGAGGATGTTCTTTGATGGAGCCTCTTCTAGGGAGAATGTTGGTGCTGGGGTAGTCTTCATTTCTCCTACCCGAGAGACCATATCCATGTCTTACAAACTTTAATTTGAAACAAAAAACAATGTGGCAGAATGCGAGGCTCTTGTTTTGGGTTTGAGAGATGCCAAAGACATGAATATTGAGGAGTTAGCATTATTTGGAGATGTTGAGTTGATTGTTCATCAAGTAAGAAATTGGTATCAGGCTAAGAACCCTAGGTTAAGGGCCTATAGAAATGAATTCTAGAATATTTTTGATAGTTTCTTCTTGGATTTTAATATCTCATTTGTTCCAAGAGAGTAGAACACTATGGCAGATTCCTTGGTTGCTTCAGCAAGTAAGTTCAGGGTTCCTTTTCCCCCTAAACTCAAGTATGAGGTGGAAGTAAAATACAGAGCCTCTATTCATGACAATGTCAAACATTGGAAGGTTTTTGAGGATGATATTGAGATAAATAAGTTTCTTGAGAATGTGGACGAATTATCTACTTTTCAGATTGATCAAGACTAGGATACTGAAGAAATCCCTCATGCTGATATTTTTCTGAATAAAATTGCTAACCATCATGTTGTTCAGTTGCCTAGTAACCATATTCCAAAAGGACTTGTCCCCTTGGAAAGATTGTTTGACAGAAATGTTGTTGTTGCAAAGGTTAAAGATTCAATTGAAGATGCATATGTGAATAAATGCAATTTAGGGACAAAAGAGGATCCAAAGTATGTCAAATTGTCTAGCAGTTTATCAAAGGAACAAAGGGATGAGTATGTCAAGATTTGAAAAGAGTTTGTTGATGTGTTTTCCTGGAAATATGAATATCTAAGGACATATGACACAAACATTATTGAGCATAAGATCCCTTTGAAAGAAGATACCAAACCATTTAGGTAGAAACTCGGACAGATAAATCCCATGTTGCTGCCTATTATGGAAAAAGAAGTGAAAAAGTTGTTGGATGCCTAGATCATCATCCCCTTGAGATATTCAGAATGGGTGGCTAACTTGGTGCCTGTGAGGAAGAGAAATGGGGAAATCAAGTTATGTGGTGATTTCAGGAGTTTAAATAGGAGCTCCAAAAAGGATAACTACCCCTTGCCAAAGATGGAGCACATTTTGCAAAGAGTGATTGGTTTGTCTAGGATGTCTATGGTTGTTGGCTTCTCTGGCTACAATCAGATCTCTATCCTACCTAAAGATAGAGAGAAAAAATATTTCACTACTCCTTGGGGAACATTCATGTATGATAAAATTCCCTTTGTATTAATGAATGCAGGATCAACCTTCCAGCGAGCCATGGACATTGCCTTTATTGGAGAGAAAGACAAATTTGTAGTCATCTACCTGGATGGCATGACAATATTCTCAAAGTCTGGCAGAGATCATTGTCATCATTTGAAGAAGGTCTTCCTGAAGTGTAGAAGGTTTGTTCTCTCTCTCAATCCTAAAAAATCTTTGTTTTCTATGGAGGAAGGCAAATTATTGGGGCATATCGTGTTAGCAAAAGGGTTAAGAATTGATCCAATCAGAGTAGAATCCATCCAGTCCTTATCTTTTCCCAGATCCAAGAAGGAGGTCTAGTTTTTCTTGGGTAAAATCAATTTTCTCATAAGTTTCATCTCTAATTTTGCTAATTTGGTTAAGCACATTACATACATGCTTAGAAAGGGAAGCGAGGTGAAGTGGACTACTGAGTCCAGAAATTATTTTGGCCAAATCAAAAGGGATTTGACTGAAGCACCTGTGCTCATCAGCCCTGACTATTCTAAGTAATTTCTGATATTTTATTTTTCCTCATCTGATACATTAGTTGTTGTTTTTCTATAGAAAAATATAGAGGGATTAGAGAAACCTATTTCCTTTTTGGTTAGAGCCTTGAGGGATGCAGAAACGAGATATGATATCATGGAGAAGCAGGCATATTCTTTGGTTAAATACCTCAAATATTTCAGAATCTATGTCCTACATTCGAAGATTGTTGCATATGTCCCTTCAGCCTCAGTGAAAGAGATATTGATCCAGCCTAACATAGATGGGAAGAGAAGCAAATGGATTGCTAAAATTTTGGAATTCAACATAGAATTAAAGCCCACTAAATTGGTAAAAGTACAAGGTTTGTCTAGGTTGTTGGCTGAATCAAACTGCAAGGCTTTAGGGGTTGATTTCATGAACATAAAATCATAAAATCAACAAGTTGAGATTGTTGATAAAAACTCTCATGTCGGCCTCAACTTGGAAAAATGCACTTGGTATAAATACATCATATATTTTTTGCATAAGTTGTGAGATCTTGATGACTTGGACAAAAAAAAGGTGAGAGATTTGAAACTCAAAGAAATCAAATATTGTCTCGTTGATCAGGTTTTGTATTGGAATGATCCTCTAGGCATTATGTTGAGATGTCTATAACCACAGGAGGCCCAAAGGGCCATAACTGATTTTTATGATAACATATGTGGGGGACATCATTTCTGGAGGAATACAACTTATAAGATCCTCAGAGATGGGTATTTCTGGCCCAACATGTTTACTGATGTTTGTGCAAAGATTAGGGGTTGTGACAAATGCCAAAAAAATTCTGGAAAACAACAGCTCAAATATTTTCCTTTGAAACCTATAATGATTTCTGGACCTTTTCAACAGTGGTGTCTTGAATTCATTGGAGAAATACACCTAGCCTCAAGTGGTCAGCACAGGTGGATTTTGCCTGCCACTGATTATTTCACCAAGTAGATAGAAGCCATCCATACATGGAGTGCCTCCCACAAAGTAATCATCATCTTCCTTGAAGATGTCATGTCCAAATTTGGTTGTCCAAGAAAGATTGTTATAGACAATGTTGCCTCCTTCAAGGCTGAACCATTGATCAAGTTTTGTGAGTTGTATGGGATTACATTAATCCATTCTACTCCTTACTACCATCAGGGAAATGGTTTAGCAGATTCCTCTAACAAGAACCTCATAAAGATCATCAAGAAATTGTTAGAAGACAATAAAAAGGCATGGGACTCAATGATGAAATTTTCATTATGAGCTAACAGAGTTACGACAAAGAGGTCATTAGGTGTTTCCCCTTTTCATCTTGTATATGGGGTTGAGGCTATTTTTCCTGCTCAGATTTCCTTGCCTGTGGAAAAATTCCTCCAGGAATACCAAGGATAACCTGATGATATGGTCAGGAGGATACAACAACTGATAGAAGTACAACACGCTAGGGAGTAGCTACTTGATAAACCTCATGATCACCAACAGAAAATAAAACAAGCCTTTGACAAGAGGGAAAGAAAGGAATATTTTTAGCTGGGGGATCTGGTGCTCAATTGGGATGCCCCCAGGAAAAACAAAGGAAAACATGGTAAATTCGAAGCCTTGTGGATTGGTCCTTTCAATATTTCTCAAGTATTTTTAAATAACACCTATAAGTTAAAGAGCTTGGAGGATTCCAAAGTTTTTGGTGGCCTTATCAATGGGCACTATCTGAAAAAATACTTTTCTTATGCCATGATTGGATTTCCACCATTGTAATTACCACTTCCTTTTATTTATGTTTGAATAAGAGACTCCATGACCCAAAGGCTAAGGCACTTGAACTGCGCATTCTTGGAGGCTCGTAGGGATCATGCCATCCCCTGTGGAGCCAAATGTTATCACATAAATTTATCCATAGTCACGAGTGAAATCTATGAATGGAAGTGAGTGGGAAAGTGTAGTTTGCAGTGGTCGATATTCCCTGTGTAGTTCGATGTAGATCTATCTCCAAGTGCCTAGATCTCAGGTCTCATTCAGATCAACAACCTCAAATCATTTCAGGGCTGCAACATGCTCGGACGTTAAAAGGCCTTGAGTGGGCCGAAATCCTAACCATGGTTTTGTGGGGTGTTTATGTGGCGAGAAGCGACACATTTCGGGACCGAAAGCGATGTGGGCCTAAACCACTTCCTGTGGCCCCGAAATCACGTGCGCATATAATATCATAGCCGACAGTAATAGGTGGTCGCCCACTAGTCGTCCAGTCATGCTTCAATCCCAAGGAGGATTTAGTTAATTAGAAGGGACCAATAGTTGAAACCTCATCGAAGACCATAAATAAAAAGCATGGAAATTATGGCTAAGGAGATAGAGCTGTCAGCCCAAGGTACTGCGACGGACAATTTTTCCTACAGGCCCATGCTTATCTGGGCTTGTGTCTGGTAGGAGAATACACACATAGTCTGACAGAAGGCTGCATAGATGTAAATCTTTAAATGGGATGACTAGATCACACTACTGGCAGTTGTGGATTGATTTGAGTATAAATAGACCAATTCAATATTTTTTATGGTCGTCAATTGGTTGAGAAGAGCTCCCTATTTTGTAATATTTTGATAACAGAGTTGTTCTCTGGTTTTGTATGAGATCTGAGACTTTCGCATTAATAGAAGTCAGTTTCTTGCACCATCTTGTTTAATCTTTGTTGAAACACTCTTGCTTGGAGGATCCAGATGTGAGTTGTAGTTGTATTGTAATGTAGGGTTGATTATAATGTTATTGTGACATGTTTCAGTAATTTTCTTTGTTACCTTGTTTTTTCTTATGCTAAAATGCTCGTGCATGGAGGATCCAGAAGAGTTGTTGTAGTCGCATATTAATGGAGGTTTGATTATTATTTTGTTGTGATATCTTTCAGTGTCTAAAACTTAAGTTCAAGAGTGCTCTTGTGCATGAGTTTTTCTTCACCAAGTTGCTTGAAGGTCGGATGCCCATGGCAGACTTGTCCACCTTTCTCACTAAGTCTTCCTTATGCTCACCTTTAACCTTAAACCATTGATTGAAGTTAATGAGGATCTCATTTCCCTATGCATGGTTTGTCTAGTTTATGTGTTAAAACATTCTCTTACTAATCTTTGTCCACTTGGCCTCCATTCATAAACTTACCTCCACAAACGTTTTGATGGGTACTGGGCTTACCCTCTTGCAATCTGATGGTGACTCTGTGCTAACATGTCTGATGAATGGAGTGTTCAGGGAGTACATGGACAAGTTTTTGATTGTGTTCTCAGATGATATCGTCTATTCTAAATCAGAAGAGGAATACGAGTATAATTTAAGAATGGTGTTGCAAGTTTTAAGAGAGAATAAATTGTATGCTAAGCTAAGTAAGTGCATCTTTTACCAAAATAAGATTCACTACTTGGGACATATAATTTCAGCAACAGGGATAGAATTTGGACATGAGAATATAGAGACCATTAGAGGATGTCTAGCACCAAAGAATGTGACATAGGTTAGATCATTCATGGGTCTTGTTGGTTATTAAAAAAGATTCATAAAAGGGTTCTCAAGAATTGCAAGTCCAATCATTTCCTTGCAAAAGAAGGGAGTGAAATTTAAATGGAATTCCAAGTGTGAAGAGAGTTTTCAATAGTTGAAGGAAATATTTACAAGTACACCACTATTGAATATTGTAGATCCAAATGAATTTTTTTTGTGTGCACCAATTCATGCAAGGAAGGAATCAGTGGAGTCCTTAGTCAAAGGGACCATGTGATATGCTATGAGTCCATAAAAATAAAAGAGCATGAGAGGAATTATGATACACATGAATTGGAGTTAGTAGTGATTGTACATGAATTAAAAATGTGGAGGCATTACCTTATGGGTAAGAAGTTTGAATTAAGGACATGCCACTATGGTCTGAAACATTTGTTTGGAAAACCAACACTAAATGCTAGACAAACTAGATGGCTGGAATTTCTCAGTGAATATGAATTCGAAATTAAGCATATAAAAGTCAAGGAAAATCAAGTAGTTGATGGACTCAGTAGGAGATCTCATGAAGTGCATGTGGAAACCATCATCATGTACATGACATATTTTAAGGATCAAATTATTGCAACAGTGAATTCAGATTAGTAATATGTGAAAATAAAAGAAACATTACAACAAGGTAATTTTTAACGGAAATTTAATTTTTATGAGCTGAAAGAAGATGGAATTCTCATGTACAATGGAAAATTATATGTGTCGAATTCCAATTAGCTGAAAAATGAAATTATGAAGGAAATGCACAATGTGCCATATGCCGAGAATGAAGAAGGATGTGGCTACTTACATATCCATATGTCTAGAATGCCAAAAGGTAAAGACAGAGCATAAACACCCATTAGGTTTTCTACAACCATTGTCCATTCCAAGATGGAAGTGAGAAGTAGTTACAGTTGATTTTATTACTAAGATTCCCAAAACAGTGAAGCAACATGATTCCATCATGGTGGTGGTGGATAAATTGACTAAAGAAACAAATTGTATTCCAGTAAAGACTACACATAAGGCAACAAATATTGCAGATACTATTGTAAAGGAAGTTTCCAGGTTACATGGAGTGCCTAAGACAATAGTTTCAGATAGAGATCCAAAGTTTACTTGGAATTTTCGGAAAGTTTTGTTCAAAGGATTTGGAACAAATCTAAATCTTAGTGCAGCGTATCATCTAGAGTTGGATGGGAAAATAGAGAGGACCAACAAGATAATTGAGGACATGCTTAGAATGTATGTGATGGATCATCCATCAAAGTGGGAAGATTATATTCATTTAGTTGAATTTTCCTACAATAATGGGTATTGGGCCTCATTGAAAATGAGTTCATTTGAAGCATTGTATGGTAGAAAATCTAACACTCTCGTGAGTTGGGATAATCCAGTAGAAAGAGAAGTTGTTGAGCCAGAATTGTTAAAAGAAATGGAAGAGTAGATGGAAAAGATAAACTAGAATATAAGGCTTCCTAGAATATGAAGAAAATTTATGCAGACAAGACTAGAGTTTCCAAAGATTTTAAAGTAAGAGAACATGTGTTTTTTAAAGTGAAGGAAAATAGAAGTTCACTAAGATTAGGAATATTCCAGAATTTGGCAGCGATATATTGTGGGACTTTTGAAATATTAGAAAAGAGAGGGTCAATTGCATACATTTTAGATTTCCCTACATCCATGAGAGTGAATAATCTATTTCATGTGTCATTGTTAAATAAATAGGTGCCTGATATTAACCACATAATTGATTGGAGTGCGATCAAAGTGGAGCATGAAGGGGATTTCTGGGTGGAACTAGTACATATCATGGACTAGAAAGTCAAAATGCTCAGGAAAAAAGCCATAGGGATGGTAAAGGTTCAATGGACCTGCTATGGTCCTGAATATGCTACATGGGAACATGAAGAAAACATGTGGGAAGAGTACCTGCAAATTTTTGACAATTTTGAAGAAGGAAGAATGCAAGGCTCCATTTTGGAAAGCTAGAGTTCTGGAACCACATCTCAGAGTCCCAGTCAACTATGTTGGTGACCTTGATCAATGAATGGTTCCTTCCTTGGTTTATCCTTGATAAACAGGTTGTATGTCCCTTGGGTTAACCCTGATAAATGAATGGTGCATTACTTGGGTCGGTGAGTGAGAGGAACATGAGATTGATGGTTGGAGCTGATGCTGTAGCTGTTAAATTGCATAATTTTTATTTCTAGGTATTGTGATGTAAATTTTCATATATATATATCGGCATAGAGTGCATCGAGGACAGTGCATAATTGTACGGGAGGGGGAATGTAACATCCCCATTATAATCCTCGGTTTAGTTAATGCTTATGTGGATATAATATGTGGTTACAACCAAGCAATGTAATATGTGAATTGTATTTCAATATTTTAATAATAAATTGTGATGTCAGCTACTAAAGGGGACATGGACAAGAGATGGGGGTTGAATTAATCCACAAAGAGGGAAGTGTCTAGGATAATGGCCAAGAGGGGGGTCAAAGGAGGAATTAGCCATGTATATTAATTAAACCCATTTTCCTGAACTTCTATATTGTATACAAACCTTCCCATTTATGATTGAGTGTTCCCAAAGCCAATCATTGAATACGTGTAAGAGGGTGGGTGTGAGTGGTCACATCGTAGAGTTATTGGGCACATGGGGGTTTAGAAAAATCATCGTGGGGAAGAGTGTAAGTCAAGAAAGGAAATACACAAGAGAGGATATTGGTATGGGTTGGGACAATAGTTTTACAGACATCAAGTTTTGTGCATGGGAAGGAAAGGGAGAAAGAAAGAGAGCTTGGAGCAGGTGCAACCATGGAGGGAGAACTTTGGAGCATAACTGGAGTGAATTGGAGCTGGATAACTGAATATCCAGGTTGGCAGGCATGAAGAGTGAACTCTTGTGTGAGTTGCACTAAAAAAAAATTGTTTTTTGTTGGTTTCTTGATATTTTTCCTAGCAACAAGTTCCCTTGAGTTCTCAGCTAAGAGATTCTCAGTTACCTACGCCAGAGATACCATGATAAACAAATAGCACATTCCTTAGGTTAACCCTGATAAAAAAGTGGTACATCCCTTGGGTTATCCCCGATAAACTAATGGTACATCCCTTGGGTTATCTCTAATAAACGAATGGTGCATTCCTTAGGTTGGAAAGGTCAGGAAGAAGAGAGCTAGTAGAAAAATTGAGATAGTTGTAGGAGAATATCAATTGGTTTATGAGTTTTGTGAGATACGAGTGGACTGTGAGAGACCACCATATTTTGTGGATTACTAGCCTCATCTCAGGGGGATTGGTTGTTTATATTTGGAACAATAAATATATGGTTAGGTGGAACGTCCATCCCAAGAAGTTGGTTGCACGATTCTTGTTTAAAGATAAGTGTTTTATCTTGTTGTTGAGTTATTTAGATGTGTTATTGTTATGCGTGAACTCTGCATAAATTATAATGAATTATATGTTTCTTTAATGAGTGGTTTAGTTTCATTTCATGTTGATTATTATCATGCTTTAGATGCATCTATTTTATGGTTATAGACAGTAGCTAAATCTATTTTAAGATTTCTAGTTGTAAGCTACAGGAAATCGACTAACGGTGAAAGAATTACTTTAGTTAGCAGAAGTATCATTTTTATGTGTATTCGACACCATAAGGTTACTCTGTTGGGATAGGGAACGATTGCATTATGGTACTAGAGTCGTAATAAATAGATTTTTATGTGGTGAGGCCCATCATGGGTGTTGGGTACATTACAAGTGTCATAGTAATACAACACCACCTGATCCACCTTCCAGAGAAGTCGGCGAAAGGGGAGAGACATTTGCATTGTATGATGTTGTATATGTGGTGGCATCTTGTCCATCAACATGGAGGGGACTCCCATAGGCAGCCCCTCCAAGTTCCTCTGCACATCGTTGACCTCCTCACTATCATCACCTCCCACTCCCTCCAATGACTACTTGTTGTTGCTTTGGTGACAGGATCGGCCCCATCCTTTTGGATGATCCAGTCCTACATCTATGACATTAAAATTTGTTTTTTTTGGTTATATTCCACCACCAAAAAAATTGCATATTTCAAAAATACGGAAACATTGAAAATATTAAATTCCAAAAACACACTCACCAAGGGGTCCCCACACCTCTCTTGGAGGGAGAGGAATCTATGGATCCTACCCAAAACCTCTCCCTTTATATGATAAGTCTTCCATAGCTACTATCTACTAGTGCCACCATGAATCGAAACCAACCCCGTAGTA
>JZKD02S1975143.1:97978-115416 GCA_000966675.3 Picea glauca | reverse complement strand
GGTAATATTGATAACCATCCCATAACAATTTTAATTGATTCCAGAGCTAGCCATAGTTACATAAATTCTAAAATTGTTCAAATATTTCACTTGCAAAGAAGTAAACATAAGAAATCTTGGTTAGTTCAGTTATCCACAAGGGCTAAGAGAAAGATCAATGAGTTGGTTAAATATTTTTAGATAGACATGAATGGACTGAACACAAATGTATATGTAAACATCATACCATTGGGTTCATATGATTGTCTAATTGGCATGGATTGGTTGGAGAAACATCATGTTGTCCTAGACTGTTACAATAAGACAATCACATGTCTTGATGAGGAAGGGAAGTAAGGAAAGATTCAAGGAATTCCAAGAGTTGTAGTTGTTAGAGAGATTTCAACTATGTAGTTGAAGAAGAGCTTCAGGAAGGGATGTCAAATGTTTGTAGCCCATATGTAGGAGGAAACCAAAGATAAAGTGACAAGCATTGAAGACCATCCGGTCTTGAGGAATTTTGAAGATGTTTTTAGATAAATTACAATATTTCCATCCAAGAGAGACATTGATTTCTCTATCGATTTAGTGCCAGGAGCTACCCCAATGTCTAATACACCATACAAAATGGGTACACTAGAATTGAAGGAGTTACATATGCAACTTGTAGAGTTTTAAAAAAATGGGTATATACGCCCAAGTGTGTCAGCTTGGGGAGCCCCGATTCTTTTTGTGAAGAAGAAGTATGGAACCTTAAGGTTGTGTATTGATTTTAGGCAGCTTAATAAGGTTACCATCAAGAATAAATATCCTTTTCCCAAAATTGATGATTTGTTTGATCAGCTGAAGGGTGCAAGAATATTTTCCAAGATTGACTTGAGATTAGGTTATCATAAAGTAAGGATAAAGGAAGAAGACATCAACAATACATCATTCAACACAAGATATGGGCATTATGACTTCATGGTAGTGCCATTTGGGCTATCAAATGCCCCAACAATTTTTATGTGTCTGATGAATGGAGAGTTCAGGGAATACCTCAAAAAGTTTTTTATTTTGTTCCTAGATGATATCCTCGTCTACTCTAAATTAGAAGAGTAACATGAGAAGTATTTAAGAATGGTTTTTCAAGTTTTAAGAGAGCACAAATTATATGTTCAGATAAGTAAGTGCATCTTTTATCAAAAGAAGATTCACTACTTGGGGCATATAATAGCAGCAATAGGGATAAAATTTGATCCTGAGAAGATAGAGGACATTAGAGAATGGTCAGTGCCAAATAATTTGATATAGGTCATATCATTCACGGGTCTTTCTAGTTATTACTGAAGATTCATAAAAGGGTTCTCAAAGATTGCAAGTCCAATCATTTATATGCAAAATAAGGGAGTGAAGTTTGAATGGACTTCTAAGTGTGAAGAGAGTTTTCAATATTTGAAGGGAATATTTACAAGTGCACCAATATTGAATATTTCATATTCAACAAAGATTTTTTTGTGTGAACCGTTGCATGCAAGGAAGGACTTGCTGGAGTTCTTAGTCAAAAGGATCATGTGGTATGGTATGAATCCAGAAAATTAAAACAACATGAAAGGAATTATGCTACACATGACTTGGAATTAGCAGTGATTGTACATGTGTTGAATATGTGGATGCATTACCTTATGGGTAAGAAATTTGAGCTGAGGATAGACCACTGTGGTCTAAAGCATTTGTTTGGATAGCCAACACTAAATGCTAGGCAAACTAGATGGCTGGAATTTCTGAGTGAATATGACCTCGAAATTAAGCATATAAAGGGAAAGGGAAATCAAGTGGTTGATGCACTCAGAAGGAGAGCTCATGAAGTGCATATTGCAACCATTAGAATGTACAAGAAAGACTAGAAAGAAAAAATTGTTGCAGTAGAAAATTCAGATCATAATTATTTAAAAATTAAAGAGACATTATAACGAGGTAATTTTCAGCAGAAATTTAATTATTATGAGTTGAAAGAAGATGGAATTCGCATGTACAAAGGTAAGGTGTATGTGTCAAATTTTGGGGATATGAAAAATGCAGTGCTGAAGGAGATGCACAATGTGCCATATGTTGGGAACCCATGATATTAGAAAACAATTGCAACAATAAGAAGCCAATATTTTTTTCCAAGAATGAAGAAAGAAGTGGCTAATTACATAACCATATGTCTAGAATGCCAAAAATTAAAGATAGAACATAGGCACCCAGTAGGTTTGCTACAATCATTTCTCATTCCGGAATAGAAGTGGGAAGTAGCTACAGTTGATTTTATTACTAAGCTTCCTAGAACAGTGAAGCAACATGACTCCATCATGGTGGTGGTGGATAAATTGACTAAAGAAGAATATTTTATTCCAGTAAAGACTACACACGAGGAAACACATATTGCACAAATTTATACGAGAGGAGTTTCTAGGCTACATGGAGTGCCTAAGGCAATATTTTCAGACAAAGATAGAAATTTTACCTCCAATTTTTGGAAAGGTTTGTTCAAGGGATTTGGGACAAATTTAAATCTTAGTACATCGTATCATCTAGAGTCAGATGGGAAAAAAGAAAGCACTAGCAGACTAATTGAGGACATGCTTAGAATGTGTGTGATGGATCAACCATCAAAGTGGGAAGATTATATCCATTTAGTTGAATTTTCCTACAATAATGGGTATCATACCTCATTGAAAATGAGTCCATTTGATACATTGTATGGAAGAAATTGTAACACTCCAGTGAGTTGGGATAATACAACAGACAGAGCAGTTGTTGGGCGAGAATTGTTAAAAGAAATGGAAGATCAGATGGCAAAGATAAAATAGAATTTGAAGGCTTCCCAGGATAGGCAGAAAATTTATGCAGATAGGAACTGAGATTTCCAATATTTTAAAGTGGGAGAACATGTGTTTTTGAAAGTGGAGGAAAAGAGAAGTTCGCTAAGATTAGGAGGCTTCTTGAAGTTGACAACAATATATTATGGGCCTTTTGAAATATTAGAAAATATATGTCTAGTTGCATACATGTGATCTTTTCTTGCATCCATGAGAGTTCATAATGTATTTCATGTGTCATTGTTAAAGAAATATATTCCTGATCCTAACCACATAATTGATTGGAATGTGATCCAAGTGGAGCACGAAGGGGATTTTCGGGTGGAACCAGTATGCATCCTAGACTGGAAAGTCAAAGTGCTCAGGAACAAAACCATAGGGATGGTAAATGTTCAATGGACCTGCTAAGGTCATGAAGATGCTACATGGGAGAATGAAGAAAAAATGCGGGTAAAATACAACAAACATTTTACAGGTTTGAAGAAATCATAATGCAAGACTCCAATTTGACTAGCTACAATTCTAAAACCACATCTCAGAGTCCTGGCCAACTGTATTGGGGACCTTAATAAAATAATGGATAATTCCTTAGGTTAGCCTTGATAAATGGATGTTACATCCCTTAGGATATCCCTGATAAACAAATGATGCCTTCCTTGGGTTGGCGAGTTGAGAGGAACATGCGATTTTGGTTGGAGATGTTGCTGGAAATGTTAAATTGCATAATTTTATTTTCTAAGTATTGCGATGTAATTTTCATGTGTGTGTGTGTGTGTGTCGACATAGAGTGAATCGAGGAAATTGCACAATTTTAGGGGAGGGGGAATGTAACATATCCACTATAATCCCCAATTTAATTAATGTTTATGTAGATATAATATGTGGCTACTGCTAAGCGATGTAATATGTGAATTGTATTTCCTTGTTTTATTGATAAAAATGTGGTTCCAGTTGCTAAGGGGACATGGAAAAGTGATGGTGGGCTGAATTAATCCACAATACGGGGGAGTGTCTAGGATAATGCCCAAGAGGGGTCCAAGGGGTAATTTACCCATGTATATTAATTTAACCCATTTCCCTACAATTTATATTTGTATATGAACCTTCCCATTTCTAATTGAGTGTTCCCAAAGCAAATCATTGAATACATGTAAGAGGGTGGGTGTGAGTGGTCACATCCTAAAGTTATTGGGCACATGGGGGTTGAGTATAATCATCTTGGGGAAGAGTATGAGTCAAGAAAGGAAATTCAAATGGAGGAAACTCGTATGGGTTGGGGGAGTAGTTTTCAGTTAGTCAAGTTTGTGCATGGGAAGAAAGGGGAGAGGAAGAAACAGAGCTTGAAGCTGATGCAACCATGTAGGGAGAATTATAGAGAAACATGGAGCGTAATTGGAGTGAATTGGATATCGAAAACTGAAGAGCCAGGTTGTAAGGCCTGAAGAGTGAACTCCTATGTGAATTTCACTGAAACAACAAGTGGTTGTTGTTGGTTTGTTGATAGTTTTCCTAGCAGCAGTTTCCCTTGAGTTCCCAGCTGAGATATTCCTAGATGCATGTGCCATAGAGACCCTGATAAACGAATGAGATTCTCAATGGACTGAGATCAGTGAAGGGGTACATTCCTTGGGTTGGACAGGTCAAGAGGAAGAGAGATGGTAGAAAATCCAGATAGTTGTAGGAGAATATCAATTAGATTGAGAGTTTTATGAGCTTTGAGTGGAATTTGAGAGACCACCCTCTTTTGTGGATTTCTAGCCTTATCTCAGGGTTGAATGGATGTTGAGATTTGTAATAGTCAGTCTATGGTTGTGTGGAATTTCTATCCCAAGTAGTTGGTTGCACAACTTTTGTGAAAAGACAAGTGTTTTATCTTGTTGTTGTGTTAAATTATGTGTTTAATTGTTGTGCATGAACTCTGTGTAAATGAGAATGATTTATATGTTGTTGCAATGAGTTGTTTAGCTGCATTTCATGTTGATTATTAGGATGTTGTATATGCTTCTATTTTATGGTTGTAGACATTAGCTAAATCTATTTTAATTCGTAGTTGAAAGCTACAGGGAATGGGCTAATAGTAAAATAGTTAATTAGTTAACATAATTTTTTTGTTTTTAAGAGTATTTTTCACTGTAATGGCCCTCATTTGGGTTGGGGGATGTTACAATAGGTAACAAGACACCCATGTGTGTCACAAAAAACATAGGGAAATTCGAGGTTTTGAAGCCCTTTTTCTAAATATTTCCTCAGCAAATCGGGAAAAATTACCCATGAAATTGACTACAGGAATACCAAGACTCACCTGGATCAGATGGATCAAAATTTGGTTGTATAAATCTCCCACAATGAGATCCTGAAGCTTGCACTTGGAAGAGGGTTTCTCCACAAATATTATAATTACCTCTCTTTGCAAATGAGAAGTGAGATTTTTACTAGGGCAAGTTTATTTTATAACTCATTGGGTGATAAAAAGGCATTTTTCATACTGAGACCAACTAAGTAGATTCAAGTTATTTTTCCTTTTTGGAGCTTGTTTTATCATTTTTAATGCCATTTTGTTGATTAAAATTGACCTTGGCATATATTTTACCTATGTTGACAAGATTATAGGGAATGTTTTTGTACGGAAATGGAAACTTCCATAAAAATTGAGGTATGTGTTTTGAAACTGGAATATAGGAATATTTTTTTCCCTGCATCGACATTTTTCATTATTTACTATCCATTATATTGACACATGCCTTAGGTTTGATCCTATCAGGTTGCAACATTGTCCATCCATTTTTTTCACACCATAACTTGTATGGTAGTGCCTACCCTTCATAGGTTCCCTAGTTAACACACAGATTTCCATTCAGTTCCCATGCAGTGATTTTCCCTAGGCTCGAGCACCCTCCTACATCCCCTCCATGACTTGAAGTTGATCCTCATTTCCCTCTCTTCATATATATTCTCGCCATATCCCGAAGGGGTTCCCAAATTTTTATGTTTCTTAATGGTTGCTTGTGCATTTATTGCTTGTGAGATGCACCCCGTTGTTGTGATGTTGTTTTCCCAGATCCTTCTTATTGTTATTGCAATATACCTTGACCATCCACCACTTGCATTATTTGGCCTTTTTTTTCATCCATCCACCCATGGAGAGAACTGCTACTAAGAGTGGACCTCACTTCCTAGTACCCATTTGCATTCATATTTTTTAGGTCAATTCCATGCACTTGGAACACAAAAGCATGTTATTCAACCACTCATTCTCTCCATATAAGCTAACTTTTATCCATTTTTTGTGCTCATTAAACCATGAAAAATAAACTTTTCAGTACACTTTTAACTATTTTTCATACTTGTTAAAAGACACGAAAAAAACCTCACGAGTACACTTTTAACTCTTTTTTAGGCTCATTACAAATAAACTAAAAAGACACTTTTGGGCACACTTTTATCTCTATTTCGTGCTTTCTAAACCATGAATGAGACACTAAAAAACCCAGAAAATATTTAAAAAAAAATAGTGTGGTTTTTCTACCATTGATTTATTTACGAAATGGTAGTGTTAGTCAAGTTGGCCTTGAACATGGAACCTATTGGAGTCACCATATTACAGTTGGTGTATATATTCCCTAGGATTCATCCTAGTAATATGAGTCATAGATACTCCTCTAGATGGTTACTCTTCTAGTCATCATGGATAGTTATTCGATGCCTCCTGCATTGTTGCACTATATTCGCCTAGCTCTTGAGTCTTATTGCCAAGTCCCCATTGTGTCATGTTATATGTTCAAGGGAATTTTAAGCCTAGCATGGCCATCTATTGTTTTGTTGACTTTTTGAATCGGTCATCCCCGTGTTAGTTGTACTTGGTTATTCTATCTCTTCACATCATCTCTCAGTGTATGCTCTGTGTCAATTGATGGGGGATACATGAAGGCCCTCCTTCGATGGATATCTTCCTATCAACTTCAACACATTTAAATCTAGGAGAGAGATCTAGAAACCAACTAGTACCTTGGATCTTGTAGTCCTTAGTGGTAGTCCTCCTAGCTATCAACAATGGGTTTACATCATTGACCCATGATCAACCTATTCT
Organism: Picea glauca; assembly: GCA_000966675.3. Lineage (NCBI taxonomy): Eukaryota > Viridiplantae > Streptophyta > Pinopsida > Pinales > Pinaceae > Picea > Picea glauca. The sequence continues at coordinate 108,507 of JZKD02S1975143.1, read as the reverse complement.
ACGAGTGTTCAACATCAGATCCTCTATTCACACTCTCAAGTTTTTACTAGGTACCTTGGGGCCCATTTTCATCATTGGTGGGTCCTCTCATGTTTATTAATGATATACCTCAATGACTAATAATCATACAATTTATACTATGCTTGACATCAACTGATATATTCACATGTTCTAGAGTTGTACCACTGGGGTTTGAGATAAAGACCTTGGGTTTGGGGCCACATCCTTCCTTTAGAACACCCCCTTCCAACTTGTGATGGAGTATATCACTTATATATGAGTACTTTGAAGAATTCGGGTGCACTCTCCTAAGTGTTTGTTTTATTCCTTATTTATATGTTGTGATGTAGATCCACATTATATTTGCTCGTGGATATGATATTACTTATGACATGGATCCATCATGTATTCTTTCATGTCAATGGTATTTCATTTCATGTCATCAATCCAAAGTGTATTATTTTGGTGGGCATGCATTGATACTCTTCAGATTTCAAGTATGTCTACCTTGAGTATGGTATATATATGTCTTTATCCTTGGTGTTTGATCATAGGTATTCTTTGACCTCCGAACCTCTTTTATATATCCTCACGCTGCTTCACATTAATACGGTTTTATTTTAATGTGTTTAGTCCATTCATTTCTTTCCTGACCTTGCACATTAGGAGGCATCATTTATAGCCTTAATTTCCACCCTACATTTTATGAAGGAACACAACATTAGATGCAAGCCAAAACATTGCCTTCAACTCAAGTTTTAGGCAATTTTTTAAGGGTGTCACTAGTCATCTATGGGGAAAACAATGACATGTCTCCTTTCATCAATCTACAACAAGTGACACCCTCTCAAACATTTTATATTTGTGGATTTTCAAAAATATGAGAAATGGATGAGTTGGTTCTTCATGGAATGATCCTTGGAATTCATAGAATTCGAGTCTCCATTGGTCTCTAGAAGATCTATAATTTCTCCCAAGCCTCTTCTAAGAATCTATATAAAGAAAGACAATATTGAGCATGAGAGAGGAAGAATTATTTACAGACACATGTTGCCAAAATTCATAGGTGCTTCTCCATCTACATCAATTACAGTCATGTTTCCTAGCTTGCTTGAAGAGATGAGGAGGAGCAAGGAGCAAGGCGAAAGGAGGAATGCATCTACACCTTGAGGTAAATGGTATTTATGTACTTCTTTCATTTAAATTAATAGATCATTGGTTTCCCCCCTATGAATATTTGTATTTCATTCATGAATGTTCAAATCCGATTTATTCCTTCATATATCAAGTTAGATCCAAGATATATCTATGATTCTAATGCTAAGAAAATAAGTAGGAAGGCATTTCTTGTCACTTGTGTGTAGGAAGTGGGTTCTAGGAGCTAGAGTGGGAACTTCAAGACTACATTAGACAGGATATGCAAGGATGACCTTCAGAAATAGGGTATTTCATCCTATCATCTCTTGGTGTAATTATGAATCTAATTTCTTGTTTCTAGGGAGAAGCACGGAATTCTATCCCACTGTCTATATGGGATCAATAGGAAGATCCTAAGGAGATCTTAATATCCATCAGTGAGATGTTCTCCATAACAATGAAAACCTTTGCAAAAAGAGAAACACTTTTACATCACATACAAATAAGTGAGAGACTAATAGCTCCCCTATATCATGTGTCCTAGTAGTTCCACCCCAAGATGCTTGCATACCTACCCAGATCATAAATGATCGATATGATGAAGAGTTACTGACATCTACATGAATTATCGAAATGGAATTATGGTGAGTGTCAGAGGAAAATATAACAAAGGAAATGGTTGTTGACTTGGTGGTCATCAACTCCTTCAGGACTCATGACATGGTTTAACAACATCTCGTGGATTTTTTTATCTCTAGCGGTTCTATCGGAAACTAACAGGTTGGCCTTTTGGTTTAACAGAAAACGTGGGCCAAAAATTGGTATCAGAGTGAAACGTCATGGGTTTCACTCCACTCAGTGGTTCTAATTACCTCAGTTAGTACTGAGAGGGATATTGTTGACTTGGTGGTCATCACCTCCTTCAAGATTTGTGACACGGTTTAACATCCTCCCATGGATCTGTTAACTTTGGCGGTTGTATCAGAAACTAATAGGTCGGACTTTTGGTTTAATGACAAACATGGGTCAACAATGGAATTATGGCAAGTGTGATGGGAAAATATAACAAAGAAAATGGAATTATGGCAACTGAGGGATTCCAAAAAATGAATTATGTAAAGTAAATGTTATGCCAATTCCCATATTTATAACAATCGACAATGCTCATAACACATGAATTAAAGTGGGGATTCACAAAAACAAGGTATTTAAGCATCTTTGGGAATATTTCATTAAATGACACATAAAATGGCGCATACACCAATATGGTGGTAGGATATTTATCTAGTTGTGAGCTATGTGATGGATTTAATGTGGTCGAAGGGTACACTGTATCAGGGAATAGATAATATCCAACTAAAATAGATATTATTTTGGTATTTAGATGCTAAAGGGAAGTATTGTTTGATGAACCAGTGCTCATTGAAAAACCAAGCATTGGAAATGAGGACATTTATGGGTTATTGGAAATATGACCCTTATTTTTTCATTTTATGATATTTGTTATCCATCATAAATAACAAGTGATTTTTAAAATTTACAATTTTTTTAAGGGTGTTTGTTGAATTACCCTTGTAGGATGGGTTTGAACTCATTGGAAGGGGTGGGAAGGGTTAAATTTTGATCACTAAAGGTATGTGACATACGGGATTTGGTTCTAAATCTTATTTCCCAAATGAAGGATTTGGGAAATCTGAGCAAGGGGAAAAGATATAACCTCGATGTTTTTTTTCTTCTTCCAAAAGAGAGTTTCACCATTGTTGATTGTGCATTGATTTCTTTCCCAAAATCCATCACCCAATACCTATAAAATCTATACAATACTTATAAATGCCCGCTAGACCATGCCCCCCCCCAATACCTATAAACATTCTTCAATTAAAAAATACTTCTCCTCCCCTTAATATGAAACAATATATTAAATTGATTTTTCATAATTTAAAAAAAACCTTTATGAATTACCCCCCGCCCCCACATAATACCTATACAACTACTTCAATTAAAATTACCTCTCCTCCCCTTGATATAAAAGAATATATTGACTTGGTTTTTCACAATTTTAAAACCCTCTTTATGAATGAATGTGATAGGATATTGGCCAACAAGTGAATCCCCTATGGTTGGGTATAGTGAGGATTCTAAAACATATAGGTTTTTTTATCCTTGTATTCAAGATGATATCATTCATAGAGATGTACAATTACATGAACTCTCTACACCAACAAATTCTACAAAACCTCATGTTACCTTCAATTTACCTATGTCTTAATATGATACTATGTCTGTATATGCTTCTTCAAGTGATATAGAAGTACTAGATCCTATTTCTACTACTGATTCCAGTGATCCAATTAAATCTTCCAAAGAAGTTAGTGTTGTTCAAACTATTGCTAATTCTCTTCTTATCTGGGCATATAAAACACTTGAATTTGTTGGTTTTGATGTTGGCATTCCATCTAACATTTGCAACACTAGATCAAAATATTCTCTTATGGAAAAAGTGTTGGACATAGATGATCCTTACACTTATGCAGAGGCTAAAGGAAATCCATAATGGGAGAAATCAATGGATGTAGAATATGTTTCTTTAATCAAGAATAATACTTGGGATTTAGTTCCACTTCCTCCTAGTAAGAATCTTGTTGGATGTAAATGGGTTTATAAAACAAAATTTGTTTTCAATGGATAGATTGAAAAGCATAAGGATCAGTTAGTAGCCAAAGGATTTCTACAAAAGTAATTTATTAATTACACTGAAACCTTTGCTTTGGTTGCTAAAATAAACACCATAAGAACAAATATCTCTCTTGATACATCTTTTCAATGGGAAATTCACCAAATGGATATCAAGAGTTCCTTCTTAAATGGTGATGTTCAAGAAAAAATTGTATGAAACAATCTCGTAGTTTCATCACTTATGAGACTTCAATTCTATTATGAAAGTTGAACAAGTCCTTGTATGGTCATAAACATGAATCTAGGGTGTGGTATGAGAAAATGGATAGTCATTTCTCGAATACTAGTTTTAGTCAGTGTCAATATGATCTAAATATTTATGTTTCTTCTTTCGATATGGTGTCCTCATAGTTTTTCTTTATGTGGATGATCTAATTCTCATAGGGAACGAGATTTTATTAATCTAGAAATTGAAGAATGACCTAAAGCAAAAAAAATAGATGATATATTTAGGCCTTTTACATTACTTTATGAGTCTTCAAGGGTGCCATATGGTTGATGGGATCTTCCTTTCTCAACCTAAGTATGCATTGGATTTCATTGAACAATTTCACATGAGTGATTCTAATCTTTCACCAATGCCATTTCTGTCAATAGTCAAATTAACAATTGGTTTTAAATCACCTCTTATTGATGCCAACATATATCATAAACTTGTTGGTAGTTTGATTGATTCAAATCATAGCATGCTTGATATCCCCTTTTTTTCTAAGTATGGTTTTAAGTTTTATTCAAAAACCTCATGAAAAGTCATTGGAAACAAGACAAAAGGATTCTTAGATGTCTTCAATGAAATCTTAATTATGGTTCTTTCTATTCTTGCAAGGATTTTGTTTCATTTCTTAGTTATACTATTTTTGATTATGAAAAATATGCTACTAATAGATGATGTTACATTGCAAGATATATATTTTAGCTTGGTTCAAGTCCAATTTCTTGATCCAATGAGAAGTTGAGAACACTTTTTCTTTCTTCTTGTGAACTAGAGTATAGGGAAACTAAAGAAGCTGTGTGGATCTGACATGTCCTTATTGATCTTGGACCGATTCAAAATGCACCAATTGAGTTGATATGTGGCAATTAGAGTGTTATGTAGATTACATATATAATCCAATGTATCACTACAAACCAAACATATAGACCTCGACACCCATTACATTCAGGAACTAGTTGTAGATGGTGTTATTAATTTGGAGTATTACCCCACTAAACAACAAGATGTTGATATCTTCACCAAGTCCATGACAAAGACAAATTTTCTTGATATTTGCAACTTATTATGTATGTCAGAAGTTGTCATCCAAGGAAAATATTAATCATAATGAAATATTCCTCCAAATGTGTTTCAACCCTCTAGATAACATTAAGGGAAATGTAAGAATGCATTTAATGTTTTTCTTGTGGTCACATTTATCATTATATTGTTGGAACATTAATCATTGATGGTTCATCACACTTCTTCTAGATTCATTCGATTGAGCGGTCGACCTACATCTGGATACAGTTGGTCAAGCGATCAACCATCAAACTACATTAGTTGGTCGAGTAGTCGACATGCTTATCAGTCAGATAGTCAACCAATAGTCGAAGATAGTTGGGTAGTGGATTAACCATCCCAGCAATCGACTATGAGTTGGACGCATGGATGGTCAGGTCGATCATCCTTTTCAAGTTGACTCAACAACATGGATTTGATGGAGTCAACTTTAAAAAATTGATGGTTATATGTGTACAAGATCTTCCCGATTTATGGAAGTTGGTTAGATATTGAGGCTATAAATAGAAGACCCCTTGGGTAATTATCAACAAGCAATAGAACAAATATATCATGCAGATCAAGGTGTGAAATATGCATAGTGATTTTCTCATCATATTGCGCTATGCTCAAGTGTTGTAACGATGTCTTTAGACACCACCTTTGTCTTCAAAAACATTTGTCTCCTCTTCAATTATCTGTAGAATTTTCTATATGTTTTGTTATAGGTTCCACCCCTTCCCTAAAATGGTGTCATATTCAATGGCTTGAAACATTGACCTATTATCTACAAACCTTCCTGAGTTAGATATGTTCTGTTATTGACTTTGAGTCGGTGGTTTGCTGATTGGAACCTTTGAAATAAGACTTTTTGTCTTTATATCTAGAAGATGGCTTCGAATATTGTTCCTGTTTTTTTGAACGAATCAAAATTTTGAAGTATGGGCACTAGATATGGAAACCCTGTTGAAGAGTAAAGGACTATGGAAGAATAAAAAAATTGTGATTCCATATCCAACAGATGATCATGAAAAGTTCGTTGTTGATGGAAAAAGGGTGAGGTTGTGTGAGTCATCATGACCTATATATTGCGGGAGATTTGGTTTCACCATAATGGAATAGACTTCCCTCATCAAGTATGGAAGAATTTGAAGTCATTGTTCGACTGATTTGACGATAACCGCGTCATGTAGTTGGAGAAAGAGTTGATCTCTCTCGATCCTTATTATTTTGAAAGAATAGAGGACTATTTGGAACATGTCAAATAAATTCAATTGAAATTGGGTGAATGTGGAAAGAAATATCAGAAGAAGGATGGAGAACTCATTGAGTTGGTTTTGATGAAATTAAGAACACCATTCGATGTGTTTGTGTCAAATTTCCACACCAACTAGATAGTACACAAGGAAGATGGTAAGCATTACATCTTTGAATCTTTTTGTGGAATTTTGATTACTAATCATCATAGATTTCTTGATGAAGGCATGATTGGTGGTAAGAATCAATCCCATTTGCTCAAGGGAAAGCAAAAGTAGGATCCCAAGAATAGAGTACGGTTTGATGCCTCTACATAGAAACTTGCATACGGGGACCATAAACCTAAGGGATAGACATATGCACCCCGTGGAAGTTAAAAGAAGAAGATACGTTGGTGGAAATATTGAACATGTGGAGAAGGTATGCTATAAGAAGAGAGATCATTTATAGGAGAAGGTTAAATACCTTTGGGAGACGTGACCTCTATATGAAGACTTGCTGATATTTTCACCTTCCAAGTCAAAACTTCTCAATCCTTGTTGTCTCACTCTATGCAAAATGAATGGTTAGTCGACTCTAGGTGCACTCATCATATGGCTAAGGATTCCCCCTTGTTCATGTGTTTGGATGAAGCCAAGGAGAGGAAAATCCATGTTGTTGATGATTTTTCACTGGATGTTGTTGGTTAGGGTGAAGTTACTTGTCAACATGGGAATATTTATGATGTCTATCATGTGCCAAACCTCAGTTCCAATCTATTTTATGTTGCTCAATTAACACAAACATGTAATATTGTTGAATTCTAGCCAAATTGGTTCTACTTTTTTATTTGAAGAAAGGAAATTTAATTGTCATCGGCAGGATTCTCAACCTGACAAATAATTTATATAAATTTTGTGACATGACTCGACCCAACAATGAACAAACTTCTCTTGTTGATCACACTGATGAGCGAAGTTGAAATTGGCATGAATGACTTGAACACTTGAATTTTCAAATTTTGCAGTCGATGGAAACTCAGAACACAATTGATGGTCTACCTAAAGTGTTTCCCTGTGAAGGAGTCTATAAATGTTTTTTGCTTGGAAAGCATCATCTCGCACCTTTCAACTCTAGCTAAGTGTGGTGAGCACATAACCTACTAGAGTTGGTTCATAGTGATGTTTGCTACATCAATCTACTTTCATTGGCAAGTGCAAGGTATATTTTGACTTTCATTGATGATATCTCTCACTTTGGATTTTTCTAAAAATAAATGTGGTCAACCCATCAAGTGCCTAAGATTAGACAATGGTGTTGAGTATGTAAATTGACCTTTTGAAGTATACATGGTTCGATCTAGTATTAAATGGCAGTGGTCGGTTCCTCAGACACCTAATAAGAATGGTGTTGCAAAATGCAAGATTCAGACATTAGTCAAAATGGCTAGATGTATTTTGTATGCTAAAGATATTCCCTCTTTCTTTTGGGCCAAAGTGGTGTATTATGCAAACTATTTTCTCAATCACATCTCGACTCAAGTTGTTCCTTCCATGACTCAAGTCAAACAATGGTGTGGAAAGAATCCTTCAATCAACCACTGCCATGTGTTTGGATATGCTTCTCAGGATCATATGTCTGATGATTACAAAAATAAGATGGATGCAAAGAGTCATGCTTGCATCATGATGGGAAACTCTGAATAGTCAAAAGCCTATAGACTGTTTGATCATGTAAAAAAAAATCATTATCAAACGAAATGTATGGTTTGATGAGAATTCTTATGAAATCAAGTTGTTTTGGGATGATCCCCTTGAAGTTGTCTCTAACATTGGTTCTCCTCTTCCATTTTTCAATCCTTCGAATGGATAGTTGAAATTTGTTCATGTTTTGACTGAATAATCAACCTCAGTGTCGGCTAGTTTGTCGATCTTTGTTTGAACTAGTCCATTGTGTTCGTTGAATAAAACCTCTCCGACTTCTGATCAACCTACTATAATGAACTGTAGTTCACTTTTTTCTTTTCTACCTTGATGGGCTTCCAAGACAATTGAAGTTGTTAGAGATGATGTCACTGATATTTCCTCTAGAGGACAAACTCAAAGTCAAAAGAAACATGTCAACATTGCCTTGATGACTCGTGTACTTGAGACTTTCGATCATGTTTCCTAATCGAATGTTCAAGGATGACCTGAATGGGAATAGGCTATGCATACATACATTGATTATTTTTCGAAGAATCACACTTGGGACTTAGTTCACTGACCACAAGGAAAGAACATTGTGAAGTGTTGATGTGTCCACAACACAAAATTTACCTTTGAAGGTGTTGTTGAGCGACAAATCACACCTCTTTGCGAAGGGATTTTCTCAACAAGAAGGTATCAACTACACTGAGACCTTTTCTCATGTCGCAAAGATGAACTTTGTTTGACTTATTATTTCTCTTGTTGCTTGTTTTGGATGGAAAAACCATCAGATGGATGTGAATAGTGCCTTTCTTAATGGAGACCTATCTGAAGAAATTTTCATGGAACAACCACCTGGTTTTGTGATAGATTCTGACTTGGTTTGTTGACTCAATAAGTTTCTTTATGTTTTGAAGCAAGCTCCCTGATCTTGGTATGCTAAGATCGACAATTTATTTCGTTGACTTGATTTCAAACATTGTGAATCTGACCATAACCTATATGTACTCCATACCAATGTAGACACTTTGATTTTTTTTTGTTTATGTATATGACCTACTCATTATTGGCAATAATAATGATCTCATCCTTTAATTGAAGAAACAACTTGTTGACTCCTTTGACTTGACATATCTTGGTACTTTGCATTATGTTTTGGGTCTTCAAGTATTACCACTATGTGATGATTTTTTATCTCTCATTCTAAATATGTGATGGATCTATTGACATGTTTTAAGATGAGTGATTGTAGGCCCTGTGATACTCCTTTTCAATCTGGAGAAAGTCTTACCAAAACTTGTCAAACACCCATAGTCAATACTACACTCTATAAACAACTTGTCGATAGTCTTATTTATCTTACACATAGTCGACTTGACATTTCCTTTGTTGTTAGTGTTGTTTCTTGGTTTATGCAGAACCCCAGAGAAAGCCATTGGAAAATATTCAAATGAATTTTCCACTATTTCAAGGGTACCACTCATTTTGGTATCAAGTATTGTCGAAGCTCATATTCATTGTTTGGCTTCACCGACTCTGACTAGGCTGGAGACATTGATGATCGAAAGTCAACTTATGGCTATGTGTTTCGTCTAATCTCTGGACCATTGGTTTGGTCATGCACGAAACAAACTGTAGTATCTTTGTCAACTACATAAGCAGAATATCATGGCATCGTTCAAGTATGCACTGAAGCAATATGGATCCACCAACTTTTGGGTGAACTTGGATTTCCTATTTAGACCTCAACTACAATCTACTATGATGACCAAAGTATTATAAAGGTTGCTAACAATCCTATATCCCACAGTAAGATAAAACATGTTGAGTTCCATGCTCACAATTCGAGACAATTGGTTCATGAGAATGTTGTCTCTCTCAAATGTTGCAGAAAAAATGATCAAGTTGTTGATATATTCACCAAATCCTTATCTGAAGCTAGGTTTATCAATCTCTTTACGATGCTTGGGCTTCAAGAAGATGCAATTATGGGCGGGTGTCATGATGGTGTAATTTCACCTCTTGAATCTTCATAGATGTGTGTTGATGGGGGGGTATTGGAGAATCAAGAAGTGATGGTTCATCAGAATTCTCTTGGATTCCATTGGTCAATTGATCGAGCTACATATGGATACAGTCAGTCAGGTGATCAACTAGAACACTACATCAGTCGGTTAAGTAGGTGACATGTCTGTCGGTCAGACAGTTGACCAAAAATCGAAGATAGTCGGGCAGTGGATCGACCAACCCAATAATTTACTACTATTTGGATGCATGGACAGTTGGGTTTAGCATCCTTGTCAAGCCGACTTGACAATGCAAAATTAACGGATTCAACTCTAAGAACCGATGGTTATCTATGGACAATATCTTCCCGATTCTATAAAATTTGGTTAGATCTTTAGGCTATAAATAACATACCCCTTGGGTCATTATCAACAAGCAATAAACACATAGATCATGTGGATCAAGGTGTG
>JZKD02S1975143.1:46726-72433 GCA_000966675.3 Picea glauca | reverse complement strand
TATAAAAGTATATTGTAATTTCATTGTAAATCTGGACCGTTCATTATAAGGTCGCAGATCTAACGGTAGAGATTATGTTAGGGTTTTTTCCCTAGAAGGCAACCCTCTTTTATGACGAAAATGTATTGCGGCTATGTACGAGGGTGAATATTGTATTCTGAGAGAGGAGACTGTGAGAGAAAGAAGAGGAAGTTACATCGGGTTTTGCTGTAGGTTGTATCCCTTCATTTGCTGGATAATAATAAAGCAAGGACCTGGCAATTTCTCCGGTGGACGTAGCCCACACTGGGTGAACCACGTAAATCTATGTCTCTCTTGTATTGTGTGTCTTCTGTGTTCTTGTTTCTGCATTTGTTTTATTTTATTGCTCCGCGGTCCTGTTTTTCTAACAATGTGCACCCTTGCACTACCTCTCCTGAGCTCAACGGACCCTTTCTCCCGGAGACCCAAAAAAAATGGAAGTGTAAGGGTGCATACATGAGTGTAAGGATTATTGTAAGTACTCATTGATACATCTAAAGTTGTGAAAGTCTGAGGTAGCATGAAGGGTTGACGGATAAAGTTTCATAATTACAACTAATACAAAAAAACCCTAAATTATGAGGTTTACACGGGCTAACAATGTATTAGGGTGCATACATACGCGGGCTAACAATGTATTAGGGTGAATACATACGTGGGATGGAAGTGTATTAAAGTGTGTACATGAGATTAAAGCCATAGAAACTTGAGAAGATGAAGATGACGAGGTTCTATATTCCGAGATCAAGCTCCCAGGAAGGTCTACAGTGATCAGATACATCAGATCTATCCGTTGGTTCAAAAGTTATGTCTTATTTCTATGAGTAGTTGGATTCTGATGTATGCATGAGAAATGGTTATGGATATTTGAGGATTCTCCCTAGAGAGATTAGTGGTTGTATGGGATCTTCTCTATAAGTGAGATCTACAGAAATACAGTGTTGGTATAATCAATATTTATCATTAATACTTCTTTTTAGAGTTGAGGCACATCTTTTATTTCTTGGCATATGGCTAAGGTTTTTTATTGTGGTACATGGTTGAGAGATTGTATTTGTGAAGTGGTTGATGTATTGAGAGGCTAAATATCAATAAGGGTTTGATGTCTAGATCATGTGAGGGTTATTATACTTCTTCATGATTACACACACTTATATGGCACATGACTAGAGAGAGACATAAAGTTTTTGGGTAAAGGTTATGTATGAGGATGCATGCAAAGGATATAGTTACAGTCTAGATATAGTGACAGGTTGCAGATCTATGTGAAAGAAGTTGCAGAGGGTCATAAGTTTTCAGAAGATATAAAACTCTAGTTTTGATAAGGTATACAGAGGATGCAGAACATACAGGACACATACATACGCAGGATATTGTATGTATAGGGCGTGTACATACACATGTTGCAGAACTACAGGTCGTGTATCTATTGTATACTAGTTTTCATAGGGTATACATAGGTTGCATAACATACAAGACGCGTACATACGCATGTTGTTGTATGTATAGGGAATGTACATACGCATGTTGCAGAACTACAAGTCGCGTATCTATTATATTTGGTTGATACATGTTCATTTCAGGTACATATTGATTGCAGGGAAGTTGTACAGGTTGGATGCAGGTCAGTGGTATAGGTTGGTACAGTTTTACAGTGGTATATCTCACAGTGATTGTGTGACAGTGGTTCCATCATTCTACTTCTATGCCAGGGAGGTTGGACGAGGCAAGGATAGGTGGTTGTAAACACATTTCGATTGTAGCTGAAGAACATAGGGGGTTGTAGCCTCCTTCTATTTGTAGTCAAAGAATTGGGGAGTTGGAGCTTCCCTCAGGTTGTAGCCTAAGAAACTAGGGGGTTGGAGCCTCCTTCCAGTTGCAGCTGGAAAACAAAGAAAGTTGCTGCTTCCAATGAATGTAATTCTTAAATACATATAATAAAAACCATTATGTGGTTTTCTCCCGCTTTGGGTTTCCACGTAAAAACATCGGTGTATTGTGTATGTGTATGATTGCTCATTTGTTCATTGTTTATTTACTCTGCAACTATTGGATGATAATGCTACATTGATATAACACTTGCATTTTGTGATAAAAAATTATTGAATTTCTCTATTATTGATTCACCCCCCCTCTCAGTAATCCAACAATTGGTATCAGAGAAGGTTCCTTCAGAAATCAGTTTAACCACTGAAAGGTGGATCATGTAGAGAAACAACATGTATAAAAATGGAATACCACAGTTTGATGGACAAAAGTATGCCTTTTGGAGCAAAAGGATGAAAACATATATACAGTCACAACGATTTGAAATTTGGCAATTAGTTGTAGATGGATACAAAGAACCAACAGTTCTATAGACAAATGAAAGAGCAATAAAACTCCATGAAAATAATTCCAAAGCCACAAATAAACTTTTGAATGGTATTTGTGAATCGATATACACCAAAGTTATACATTTTAAATCCGCTAAAGAGATTTGGGACAAACATCAAAATATTTATGAAGGAGATTCAAAAGTCAAAGCAGCAAAGATTCAAACTTACAGAGGTTAGTTCGAACAACAGATGAAGGAAGATGAGAATATTGCAACTTACTTCTTATGAGTCGATGAAACAATAAATTCAATCATAGGATTGTGAGAAGAAATTAAAGAACCTGTAATTGTTCAATATGTACTAATATCTCTTCCTATGAGATTTGATCCTAATATATCAGCACTAGAAGAAAGAGTATATCTAGACTCAATAAGCATGGATGAACTACATGGAATCTTCACAACATATGAAATGAGAATTGAACAATAAAATCTAGATATAAAAGAAGCAGATTTCAAAGAATCCAAAAGTTCAAAGCAAAAGGGAAAGCAAAAGGAAAAAGAGCATAACAACAACAATGACATCTCAGAAGATGATAAAGAAGTGGCCAACTTTGTCAGAATATTGAACAAGGGAACCAACGACAGATATAAATGTAAGCTTCCATTGATTTGTTTTAATTGTGATGGTATTGGTAATTTTGATAACAAATGTCCTCATAAGAAAAATAAGAGGAATGATGAAGATTAATCAAAGGTCAAACAAACATATAAAGTAAAAAGAACCACAAAGAAATATTTCAAGAAAATATTATGCACCAAAGAAGACATCTCTTCATCAGATGATGATGAAGTCAATGACAATGAGACAACAAGAGATCTTTTCATGGTAGTAGAAGACTCTGATCAATAATACACCAAAGAATAATATGAAGAGGCAGAAGTTGACTACCGAAAAGAATTGTTGAGTGCCATAGAAGTTATAAGAAGAGAAAAGAATAAAAAGAATAAGTTACAAGTGGAACTAGACAAGAAAGAAGATATTCAGGAACCAGAACAAATGATCACAAATTTGAAGGTTCAAATGGAAGAAGAAAAAAGAATTGAAGAAGCACTCAAATAACAACTAGAAGAAAGAGACAGGATCACTGGAAATTTGGAAGCAGATTGTCACATTAAGAAAGGATCTTCATAAGAAAAATATGTAGAACAAATCAAAAGTTTTGGATGACATTATCAACAGTCAAAAGCCTCATCATGACAAGTCTGGAATTGGATAAAATCAGACAGAAAAGGGATCAAGATCCAAAACAATAGAACAATAAACATATCCAAAATCTATGCAGAAACAATAAAAGGGGATAGGAAGACCTATAAGGAAGATTACAGGGACACTCCTCCATCGAGAAGATTCATATTTCAGAATCAAATATCTACAGAAACAGATAGGCCTTAGGAATAAGAAAGATTCATAAGAGTAACTCCTTTCATAATATCTTCAACTCCTAGGTATCAAACTATAATTTTTTGTTTTTGTTATGTGTGCAATAAGTTTGGACATAAAGTTCTGAATTGCAGAGATAACATTAGGAACATAAACAAAATTTGAAAGTCATACACAAAAGGCTTATCCAAGAAGGCCTATTTAAACACAGAGAAGAAGTTACAACAGGTTTGAATCATTGAGCACTGAAGTGGAATGATACAAGTGTAACAACTTTGTACACATGGCCAAATATTTTGGAATGACGGTCCCTCCTACAGAAACACAACAAAACAACAACAATAACAGACATGAACCTCAGAAGAGGACATGGATAAGAAAGCATAATCAATATAGCAATGAAGAATGCACACTTTCTCTACAAGCTAAGAAGAAAAAACGTGGTTGGTATGTTGACAAGGTGATAAAGACAAGTTTCTTACATTAAGAAAGGAAAGAGATGGATTAGTCTCCTTCGAAAATGATGATTCAGCTAAAATCATTGGAAATGGCACAGTCAGAATTGGAAACAAGAATACCATGGAAAAAAATTTTCTACCGATAGAAGATATGAAACATAATCTTCTAAGTGTAAGTCAAATTTGTGACCAAGGTCATAAAATTACTTTCGATTCAAAAAAGTGCGAGATAAGAAAAGAAGGTTCAGGTAAATTGATTGCAATAGTTGCAAGAACTTTAAGCGACATATATGTATTAAGTGAAATTGGAAATGAAAAATGTTGTCTAGGAAAGGAAGATGAAGGTTGGCTATGGCACAGAAGAATGGGTGACATACATTTTGACAACCTTGTCAAAGTCAACAGAAAGGAAGTAGTTAGAGAAATTCCCCAAATCACAAAACCAACCAACACTTTATGCAAGCATTGTCAACAAGGAAAGTAAACAAAGACCAGGTTCAAATCAAAGGAATACTCAACGACAATACCACTAGAAAATTTTCATACTGATCTAGTTGGACCAACTACAACAAAGGGTTTAAAAGGTGAAAAATACTTTATGTTATTATTTGATGATTATACAAGAATGACTGCGGTTTTCTTTCTTAGGAATAAGTCAGAATCTTTTGAAAACTTCAAGGTCTACAAGGAAATGGTTGAAAATGAAATGGATTCAAAAATAAAATGTTTGAGATTTGATAATGGAGGAGAGTTCACTTCAAAGGAATTTATGGACTTCTGCAACAATCATGGAATAAAAAGGCAATTCTCTATTGCTAGGACACCTCAACAAAATGGAGTTGTTGAAAGAAAGAATATGACAGTATAATAAATGGTTCAAACAATGCTAATGGATTCCAAATTGACAGATATTTTTTGGACACATGCAATGCATACAACATTTCACATTCAAAACAAAGTAATGCTCAGTAACAACAATGACAAAACTCCCTACGAGCTATGGAAAGGAAGAACAACAAATGTGAATCACTTCAGAGTATTTGGAAGCAAATGCTACATCAAAAGAGAAGATGGAAGAATGGAAAAGTTTTACTCTCATGTGGACAAAGGAGTACTCGTTGGTTACTCAAGTACACAGAAAGCATACAAGTGTTACAATCTGAGGTTGAACAAAGTTGTGGAAAGAATCAATGTAATAATTGATGAAATAGGTGGATGAGAATTAAAGGAAGAAGAAAATGAATCAATGGAACAACTTTATGAAGAATAAGAAGAAGTATAAGGGGAAGATGAACAAGATTATATAGAAGTAGAAGAGCAAGTTTAGCAAGTGTCTCCAAAGACACCTAGCAAACAATTACAGAAGAATCATCATTCAGATCATATTATTAGAAACAAAGATGCAGGAGTTGAGACTAGAACAAGAATTTTTTCGCTAGAGAAAATAAACCTAGCACTCTCATCTACGATTGAACCAAAGAGTTTTGAAAAGGCCAACAATGATAAATTCTAGAATAAGGCCATGGATGAAGATTTGGATCAAATAGATAAGAATGACACTTGGGAATTGGTTCCAAGACCAAAGAGTAAGAATGTAATTGGCACAAAGTGGGTATTCAAAAATAAATTGAATGAATATGGACATGTTACAAGGAACAAAGCTATATTGGTATGTAAAGGATACACACAGGTTGAAGGAATCAACTTTGAAGAGAATTTTTCCCCAGTTGCCACAATGGAAGCAATTTGATTGCTCCTAGCTTATGCATGTTCCAAGAATATTAAAGTATAGCAGATGGGTGTGAAATCATATTTTCTGAATGGGGAACTTGAAGAAGAAGTCTATATTGAAAAACCTGAATGATTTCTGTTGTCAGAGAATGCAGATTATGTGTGAAATTGAAGAAGGTCGTGTATGGTCTAAAACAAGATCCTAGAGCATGGTACTCTAGACTAGATAAATATATACAAAATGCAAGGTTCATAAAAGGAGGTGCAAACAACAACCTCTACATAAAGGTAACTCAAGATAGTATTTTATTAATTGAAGTTTATGTTGATGATATTATTTTTGGAAGCAATGATGACAGGTTAAGACAAAAATGTGCAAATGATATGCAGAATGAATTTGAAATGTCATTACTCGGAGAACTATCCTTCTTTTTGGGTCTTCAGATATGTCAAAGAAACCAAGGAATTTTTATTTCTCAAACTAAGTATATCATATAAATGATAAAGAAGTTTGGAATGGAAGATTGCAAACTAGTTACCACTCCTATGAAAACCAGTTGCAAGTTGAGAAAATATGATGATTCAAAGTCTAAAGACCAGAGGAAATACATGTAAATGATTGGTAGCTTACTATATGTGACATCGTCCAGACTAGATGTAATGTAGGCCGTCTAACATGTGCCACGATTTCAAGCAACACCAAAGGAATCACATGTCGTAGAAGTGGAGAGGATTTTCAAATATCTCAAGAGAACAAAAGAGTTTGGATTATGGTATCCAAAAGGAAATGATCTATCACTTATTGCCTACACTGATGCATATTGGAAAGGTTGCATTGATGACCGATGAAGAACCAGTGGAGCAATGTTCTACTTGGGTGAGTGTTTAGTATCATGGCTAAGAAGGAAACAATCATCAATATCCTTATATACAATCGAAGCAAAGTATATTGCAGAAACAACATTTTGTACACAAGTTCTATGGATGAAACAAACTCTGACAAATATACAGGTTGAGTATGATGAGCCCATTCCAATCTATTGTGATAATACAAGAGCCATCAATATCTCAAAGAACCCGGTGATGCACTCCAAGATGAAGCACATTCCAATGAAGTATCACTTTCTATGAGAACAGGTTGCAGAGAAGAACATCAGAGTTGAATACGTGGGCACAAAATAACAAGTGACATAAATCTTTACAAAACCCATTCCAATAGAAGCCTTTGAGTATCTTCATCAGAGACTCAGAGTAATTTCTACTCCAAAATGAATGCTTTTGAATGATTCTTATATGTCTTATATGTACAAGAGGAAGCACCATAAAGAGGCCAATTTAGGTTGGGATAAAAGTTTCAAGAAGAGTTCAGTCAAGGGGAGTATCCCCAAGGATAGTTCAGTTAGGAGGAGAATCCTCGGATGGAAATATACCTTTTCCATTGATGCCAAAAGGGGAGAGATTTATCAGATGCAGAGCACAGAGGCATGGTTACAAGGGGAGAGATGGTCACAAGGGGAGCATGAGTGATATGACTTTGATATTGCATCAGAGTGTTTCCATCAATGACAAAGGGGGATATTGTTGATTAATTGGGTTGGTCATCATTGATGTCAACCCTTGAAGAAAGTCTGATAGTGAATTCCGGTAGCACAAAGGTTTGGGTAATGGGCCCAATTTTGTTTTATTGATAATGGTATGAGTTTTGACATATATTTAGGTAAGACTATTCTACATGGATAGTACATGTCATGTTATTTCTATTGGTATGTGGAACACCACATAAATCCTCACAGTTAGATAGTTATGGCCATGTGAAGTTGGAGAACCCTCGTGAGTCATCTAGAAGCCCCAAAAGGTCAAAGTAGTCAAAGTGGCTTCAAAGAAGAAATTATTTAAATAATAAAGTGAAGTGATGAGTGTACTATAAGTCAAAGTGGATGCAAAAGAGATTATTTAAATAATAAAGTTAATGGATAGCTTACTAATTATGGAAAGTGGTTAACTTGAGTGGACAAGTGGTTAGAAGTGAGTTAACCCTAAAATAAGGAAAGTGGGTTAAGATGGTTAAAAGGTAACCCTTTGAGGAAGCTACATGAAAGTATAAATAAGAGGCAAGGCTCTCTAATTTAATCACACTTGAGCACATTGAATATCTATTGTTGTGTAAGGATTATTGCAAGTACTCATTGATACAACTAAAGTTGCGAAAGTCTAAGGTAGCATGAAGGGTTGATGGTGAAAGTTTTGGAATTACAACGAATACAAAAATACCCTAAATTATGAGGTGTACACAGGATAATAGTGTATTAGGGTGTGTACATACATGAGATAATAGTGTGTTAGGGTGCAGACATACGTAGGATGGCAGTGTATTAGGGTGCATACATGAGAATAAAGCCATATAAACTTGAGAAGATGAAGATGTCAAGGTTCTATATTCTAAGATCAAGCTCCCAGGAAGGTCTACAGTGATCAGATACATCAGATCTATCCATTGTTTCAAGAGGTATGTCTTATTTCTATGAGTAGTTGGATTTTGATGTTTGCATGAGAAATGGTTATGGAGATTTGAGGATTCTCCCTAGAGAGATTAGAGGTTGTATGGGATCTTCTGTATAAGTCAGATCTACAGAAATACAATGTTGGTATAATCAATATTTATCATTGATACTTCTTGTTAGAGTTGAGGCACATCTTGTATTTTTTGGCATATGGCTAACGTTTTTTTTTGTGGTACATGGTTGAGAGCTTGTATTCGTGAAGTGGTTGATGTATTAAGAGGTTGAATCTCAGAAAGGGTTTGATGTCTAGATCATTTGAGGGTTATTATACTTGTTCATGATTACACATAGTTATATGGCACATGACTAGAGAGAGATATAGAGTTTTTGGGTAAAGGTTATGTATGAGGATGCATGCACAGGATACAGTTACAGTCTGGATACATTGACATGTTGCAGATCTATGTGAAAGAAGTTGCAAAGGGTGAGAAGTTTTCAGAAGAAATAAAACACTAGTTTTCTTTCTTCTGAAAACAGACAGGGCGCGTACATATGAAGGCTATTGTATGTATAGAGAGCGTACATACGCATGTTGCAGAACTGCAGGTCGTGTATTTGTTTTATACTAGTTTTCAGAGGGTATACACAGATTGCATAACATACATGACATGTACATATGCATGATGTCATATATAGAGGACACATACATACGCATGTTGTAGAACTACAGGTCACGTATTTGTTCTATTTGGTTCATACATGTCCAGTTCAGGTACAAATTGATTGCAAGAAAGTTGTACAAGTTGGCTGCAGGTCAGTGGTACAGGTTGGCTGCAGGTCAATGGTACAGGTTGGTACAATTTTACGGTGGTATATCTCACAGTGATTGTGTGGCAGTGGTTCCATCATTCTACTTCTACGCCAGGGCAGTTGGACGAGGCAAGGACATATGGTTGTAGCCGCCTTCCGGTTGTAGCCAGAGAACATAGGTGGTTGTAGCCTCCTTCTGGTTGTAGCCAGATAATTGGGGAGTTGGAACTTCCCTCAGGTTGTAGCCTGAGAAACTAGGGGGTTGTATCCTCCTTTTAGTTACAGCTAGAAAACAAAGGAAGTTGGTGCTTCCAATGAATGTAATTCTTAAAGACATATTAGAAAAATCATTCTGTGGTTTTCTCCCGCATTGGGTTTCCACGTAAAAATACTAGTGTACTGTGTATGCGTATGACTTCTTATATGTTCATTGTTTATTTACTCTGAAACTATTAGATGATAATGCTACATTGATATAACACTTCCATTTTGTGGTTAAAAATGATTGAATTTCTCTATTAATGATTCACCCCCCCTCTTAGTAATTCAACATGACTCTCTTTTAATACCATTCTTGTCTTCATTAGGTTTCTCATTCGGGACGAATAATGCATTTTTGGTAGTAATGGATTCTTGTCTCTCCTCCTTATCCCAAGGGAGGCCCATGGGAAAACTAGTTATTCTTTTGATGGAGGCTTCATTGATTCTAATTACTAGTCCCCTCATTATGGCCACATACTCCTGATCTTGTATATTCTTAAATTTGAGGGAAAATCCTATAGCCACCTCATCATTATACCCTTAGATTCTTTCAAAGCATCCCAACCAATTGCATTTTTGAAAAATTTCTAGAATTTTTGGATTATCATAAACCCTACAAGGTTTTGTTGGATCTCTTTGCTTAAACCTATCTCCCATGGTTGATGTTGATGAGTTGCTTTTTCAAAGATGATGAGTTAAGTCTTGGAAGGGAGGAAAAAATGAGGGGAAAATTGGTTATTTGTTTCCTATAGAGGCCTTGTTTAGAAAATGTGATAGCTCAGATTTTCTTTAGGTACTTATGGTGGTTAGGAAATTTCAGGAAGCATTTACTTGGGAAAAGAATTTTAGGTTCTTCAACAAATTCAAGACATAATAATATTTCTATAGTTGTTCCTGTAGGAACTTTATAATCAAATTTTTATAGGAACTGTGTTTTATAGGACTACATCATTCAGGTTTCTACAAGATACATTTAAGTTTTTCTCACAAACTCATTCAAATCCTAGTAGATTCGACTATGGGTGTACACAACATAGTAATATTGACAATATATAAGAAGAATTTAACACATGGAGAGTGATTTCTTTGCTATGAGGGTTTTAATGGTTACCTGTAACAAAGTGATTCTTGGAATGACTTCCCTCATTGATTTTTTGTTCTTTGGTCATCTTTCTTACCTGCAAGCATGTTCCCTCCTTAGCACAACTCAAATCAGCTAGATCTTACCCTCACAATTTTGAAATGGTGATTTGAATTCTTTTTACTCCAAGTTATGTCCAATTTTCGAATTAGACTATTGTCTTGTCACAATTGTCGATGTGATGTTTTAATTATTCCTTAATTTTTGTTCATGACTATTGGAATGAGCCTCCACTTAAATTACTTAACTCCACATACAAATTGAATCTTAGCACGAATTATCGCCACCACCCAACTGACAAGATGGGTAAACAACCTCATTTTCATCACCAAATTATACTTTTATACATGTTTTGACCATATAAAATAAGCATATATATTATTTCGTGAGGCTTAATGAATTTTTAGGAGGGAGGATGATTGTGTTACCTTTGTTAACTTTCCATGCATCTAATTTTGTGTCTTCAATTGGCTGGAGTAATGATAGATTGTCTTGTTGTTCATCATTCAATGGTTGATTGAATGCTTGATGATTTTTAGGTCCCCTGCTTAACATTGGTGTTGAATACGTCCTTGTCAAGATGGGTGCTACGATTTTATTTCATAGAGAGATATCAAGTATCGTGGATTCCAAGAATTGTACAAGATACAAAGCATCCTATAGAACTGTATCTTTTTATGCTGAAAATTCTCTACACGATATAAAGTATCCTATAGAAATATGTTTTTTATATCCCGATGGTTGTATCTAATGTAGGAATGGTTGGAGAGGCTTGTGTTGTTGTCGATATTAAAAATTGGTTTTTTGATGTTGATCCTAACCCTTGAATGCTTTCCATTATTTGTAGGAATGGTTCTATAGGTTGATCCTTTAGAATCTTGTAGGATGATCCTGTAGAAATCTGTAGGATAACCTTGTCAATTTATTTTATTGAAACAAAGGGTAAAATGAAAATCTTGAGTATGGAAAGTGGTATTGATGAATGAGAAAAGGAAAGAAAAAGGATTTATGAATAAAAATGATGGAAAGTGTTATGTATGGATGTTGAAGGAAAATAATCTAAAAATGCTTACTGTCCTTGTCCTTATTGAGATATTGTTGATTTTTTGATGATTTCCTTATTGTGCATATGGTTATATCAAATGAAGTGTTGGGTACCTGCAAAACAAAAAATTAGTATTCTAAAATATTTGTTCCCTTTTTTTCTTTTTCTTTTTCTTCTTCTCTTTTTTCTTTTAATTTTTTTCTCTTTTTTTTTCAAGACAGAGGTGCCATTACTGGTTTTCACCAATACCCTGTCTCATCAATCCTCTAGGAGGTTTTCTTAATGAGGATAGTTATTTTTTCCTCAAATATGAGAATGCCTCCATTGGAGGTTTTCACCCACAGATCTGGCCTGGATTCCTCAGGGAGGTTTTCATCCAAGTATTTTATTCTTTTTGTTTTTTCATATCTCATTAATTGAATGGATTGAGAGCATATTTTTTATCAATCACATACATATTTTGTGTCTTTATTGTTGTTGTCAACTCTTCCCTTGTCATTGGATTATTGTAAACTTTTATTATGAATCCATTTACTTATAGCAAGGGGATTCTTTCTTCATCAATGGTTATGATCTGTATTGAACCATTATCATAGCATTTTTCAATGGTGTAAGGCCCTAACCATATGGTCATAAGTTTCCATTTGAATTATTTGAATCTTGAATCATATAAGAGGGCACAGTCCCCTTCTTTGAACTTGTTATCCTTAATTTTCTTGTCATGCCAATGTTTTCTATGTTGTTTCATTAATTCAATGTTAAAGAGTGCTTGCATTCTGAACTCATCTAAGGAATTTAGTTCACTCAATATTTCTCTTTATGTTGATGGTAAATCGATGTCTGATTCAATTATTGTCCTTAATGTATGGTATCCAAATTAAATAAGGAGCATGAATTTCTTACCATAGACTAACTCAAAGGGTGTGAGCCTAGTGGTAGTATTCCATGTGATTTTGTATGTCCATGCTAATTCTATGAGTTTCTTTGACCATTTTTTCTTGTTCATGCTCACTATTTTGGTGAGAATGTTCTCCAACTCTCGGTTGGTGATTTTGGCCTGTCCATTTTCTTGTGGATGGTAGGGTGTTGATTTCCTATGAAGAATGTTATGTTAATTCATGATTTCTTCAATAAGTATAGATCTAAATTGAGGTCATTAATCTGTGACTATCTCTCTTGGATCACCAAACCTTGAGAATATGCATTCTTGGAGGAATACAACTACATTTTTTTTTTCGGTAGCATCCTTCATAGCTTTTACTTCATCCCATTTATTCAGATAGTCAATGCATAATAATATGTGCCTCTTTTGTCCCTATGGAGGATCAATTGGGCCTATAAATTCCATGCCCCATTTTTCAAATGGTTCCAATGATACTTGGGAATGAAAAGGAATTTCATTTATCCTTGTAGGCCTCCTCGTTCTTTGACATTCATCATAATGTGAAGTGTATATCTAAGCATCTCTATGTAGGGTCAACCAATAGTATCTAGCTTTTAATATCTTGTGAGTTGTACTATTTTTTGCATAATGTCCTCCACATGGTTCATCATGACAAGCGCAAATAATATCATGTACCTCATCTTCTCTTATGCATCTCCTCAAGATTTTTTCTAGGGAAATTTTGAATGGATAACTAGATACCCAAGTATAGGTTGAACTTTTCCAGACAATATTTCATATTTCTCTATAGGATAAATGTTGAGGAAACATCCTTGTTCTCAGATAATTTTCTATGTCATCAAACTAGGGGGTTTGTGTTGATATGGTAAAGAGGTGCTCATCTAGAAACTAATCATCAATCATTTATTCTTAAATAGGAATAGTGAACATGGATAAAAAAATATGCAACTTCATTTTTCTTTCCATGCTTATCAAGAATAGTTAGATCAAATTGTTGTAATAACAAAAACCATCTAATCATTCTACCATTTATGTCAGTTTTGTTCATCAAGTATCTAATGGAAGCATGATTTGTATGTACAAAATCTTTATACCTTGTAACATAATGTCTGAATTTATTTAGAGCATGAACTACTGCTAATAGTTCCTTTTCTATAACAGTGTGGTTCAGTTTTGCACTAGCCAAATTATTACTTATGAAATATATGGAATAAGGCTTGTTATCTTCATATAGTCCTAAAATTTCTCTTATATATTTATCTGATGCATTAGTGTGAATATGAAATGGAAGATCCCAATTGGGACCTTGGAACACAAGAGTAGTTGATATTTTTTATTTTTTTGGTTTCAAAATCTTGTGGGTAGTTTAGAGTCCAACAATAATATACATCTTTGGATATAAGTGTAAACAGGGGAGAACATATCTTACTAAAATTCTTGATGAAGCTCTCGTAACATCCTACATGTCCAAGAAAACTATTGATATCCTTTGGTTTCATAGGTGTAGGAAGTAGGGTGATTATTTTGATTTTGTTTTTGTCTACTTCAATCCCCCTAGAGGATAGATGCAGCTATCCTAAAAAAAACCCTTCATTCATCATCATATTTATTTTTTCATTGCTAAGGGACAAGTTCATTTCTCTACATCTTTAGAGAACCTTATCTAGATTGTCTAAGGCCTCATTAAAAGACTTTCCATAAGGGGTAAAGTCATCCATGTAGATCTCAACTTTATCATGGATGAGCTATGAAAATATGTTGATTATTTTTCTTTGGAAAGTGGTTGGGGCATTACATAGACCAAATGGTAAGAATTTGTAGGAAAATGTACCCCATGGACAAGTAAATGTTATTTTTTCCTGATCTTCAAGACTGATCTGAATTTGGTTGTATCCACTAAATCCATCCAAGAATTAAAATTATTCCTTCCCAGCAAATACATCCAAGACTAGGTCAATAAAGGGTAAGGGGGAATGGTCCTTTCTGGTAGCCTTGTTTAAGTCTTGATAATACACACATATCCTCCATTTCCAATTCTTTTTCGAGACAATGACTAGAGGTTATACCCATTCACTGTCTGAGATTGGATATATGAATCCAACATCTAGCAACTTTTGAAGTTCCTTTTTAACTATGTATTTCATTGTAGGGTTCATCCTCATTTGGGGTTTCCTAAAAGGTTTGCAATCCTCCTTGATATAAATATGGTGAGTACAAATAGAAGGATGGATGTATTTCATGTCCTTATAATCCCATGAAAAAGCTTCAATATTTATTTCCAGTGCATCTAATAACTTGTTTTCTTGTTGACTAGTAAGTTTATTGTTTATTTTGAGTGTTTTTGCAGAGCTAATCTCTATGGTTTTGACAGAATTATATTCTATATCGGAGGTGAGAAAATATTTCCATAATTGTCTGTTGTTTTCATCAAAATTTTCAAATATGTTATCATCATTTATCCCTTCTATTTTTACATCAATTGGATATTGATTTTGTATAATTTTTTTAAGGAAAGTATCTTCATCAACTGTACTATTGGCCAAAGTTGTGTTGATTGTATAGATGGGATAGGAAGTTGTTTGTGCCATATATTATTCTTCCTCTACCCATATATGGATGTTTTTTGTTAATAAATGTTGGGCAGGAGGATAAAGAAAAATCTTCTTTTGCGACATGCCATCAGTTATAGTCATTTTTCTTGCCCTACAACCAATATATGAATATGTTGTAGTCAACCATGGCCTTCCCAAAATAAGAGGGTGCCCATTGAATTGAGACTTGGTTTGAAGGAATACGAATTTAGTAGGGTACTCCCAAGAATCAATAGATATTATGAAATATTCTATCATCCCTTCAGGTTTGACTAGGGATTTGTCTACAAGCTGAAGGATAGTGGGAGTATCTCTCAAGGATCCTTGAAGGTTAGGTTTTAACATAGTATCGTTGGTCACAAAATTGATGGAATCCCACAAGTCTATGAGAGTATTATGGATCAAGGTTTTGTTGATGTAAACATTTACTTGGGGGATTCTTGGATCCAAGTATTTAGGTACAATTAACTTCACAAGCATAAGTTCAACTAGTTTTTATATAACATTTATGGTTGGGTAATCTTTCCTTTTCCTCGCTAGCCTTCTAATGCACTCTTCTTTGATAAACCTATTGAAAATAGGTACATCCTCAAGGGTTTGTAGGAGAGGTATTTGTATACACAAACTCTTAAGTTCCCCTAAAAGTTCTTTCTCTTTAGATGTATAAGTTTTATTTTCATTTAATCTTTCAGAGTAAGGGGATTTTGTGGTTGAGATGAGGTAATATATTCATTCTTAGATTCTACATCT
This sequence comes from Picea glauca, assembly GCA_000966675.3. Lineage (NCBI taxonomy): Eukaryota > Viridiplantae > Streptophyta > Pinopsida > Pinales > Pinaceae > Picea > Picea glauca. The sequence continues at coordinate 56,459 of JZKD02S1975143.1, read as the reverse complement.
TCTATGAGATTTGGTTGTTGTAAAAATTTTCTTGATCTAATATTGATCTCATGTACTTATAAGGAATAAGTCTGATCATGTTTTTCACTGTTGTAGACAGGTTGAACTCAATTTTTATTCAGATTCAGAGCAGGTTGAGAAAGTAGCTAAGGTTTCTTAGGAGGAACATTATTTTGAGTAGTGTTGTTGGTTTGAGGAGGAGGAGGAATTAATGCAAGTTGTTGAATGTTTTTTGGCTTCCATCCTTGTATAGGTTGACTCCACTAATGGTTTTGATTTTGTGGTATGCTAGGGAAAGATTGGTATGAAGGAGGAATTGGTGGTCCCTATTATTGCCAAGGATTTTTATTTTTCCAAAGAGATGGATTGTGATTATACCATGGTTGAGGAGACATTTGAGTATTATATGCACCAAAATTTTGAGCAGGATTGAAGTTCAAACCTGTTTGAAAGGGTCTTGGTGCTCCAAGCCTCCTTTGATTGATTAAGTATAGTGATTTCACATTCTCCTCTACTCCTCTAAATGTAGTTGTTGGAGCATGCCATTTTGGGTAAGTTTTGGGAATCTCGCAAGAACGGATCACATGACAAGTCAACAGAGGAGAAATGTTTGCAGAAGACAATTAGTTCAGTATTAGGAGTCGACACACAAAGGGAAGAAGTTAGTTAGGAGTTTTGGGAAATTTTGTCCACTTTATAATGGGCTTAGCTGTAATGTAATACTATAAATATGTAATGGTTTTTTGGGGTAGAAGTGGTTCGATGATTGAGTAGTTGTTCATGATTAAGAGTCCAATATTGTTGGTTGTTTTGTCAAGTTTTTGAGTATGAGCATAGTCGAGTAACAGTTGAGAGGTATGTGTGAACTGCAGCATAGAATGACATGGAAAGGTTTGGGTTTTGACTGAATATTATTGTATGAGTGCAATGTGCACCTGTTGTAAGGAAGACTATAAATGAATAAATAAGAAGCCACCTGTTGTGGACGTAGCCCAATTTTGGGTGAACCATGTTAAATGCATGTGTTATGATTTGTTTTTTGTCATGATGTGTTTTCTTATTCTATTTGGTGTGCACACATAATAGATGCTTAATGGTTAATATGAATATGTATGTGATGGTTTCATGCAATGGTTGAATGGTTAAGTAATATGAAACTTTCATATGTTATTATGTTTTTATTATTAAGCGTGCATAATAGATGAATGAATGTTAAGTGAATGATTAGGATGAATGCCTCATATTCCTCCATGACTACGGAAACATAGTTCCTATAGTCCCCATAGGTACCTCGGGTGAGAATTCACCTGCTTGCGGGTGATGCCAAAAGGGTTTGTATCTTTAGGTTTTTTTTGGCAATTTAATGTTGAACCTCGGGTTTTTCAACTGCGTGCCAGAAAATGGTTCCAAATGTGTTAACAAATTGGATCCAAAGATTTGTTGAACAAATCAGAAGATATCGTAATGAGGTTCTGAGAAACTGGACTCCCGAGTTAATTCGGAAAGTAAATACTATACGCATAAGATTTCATGTGCAATTGATTAATGGCTAGATAGTGTGTTGGGAGGGTATGTTACTAATTTTTTTATAGATTGTACTTAGTCGTATAGTTCTACCGAAAGAGAATTCTTTAAGGGACCATGCGAAAGATACTTGAAGTCACTATTTACATGGATTAAGATGTTGTGTGATAAGGGAGTCATGAAGATGGAATATGATTGAAAAAGAAGCTAACACCTTCACGTGTAGGGGGAATTGGGGGATGACTAGGGAATGGTTTGAGTGTCACATGAAATGATGAAAGAGGAACAAATGATTTAATGATGCCGAGAGAAGAAGAAGGTGTGACAGAAGAAGAGAATAGGGTATTGCATAGAGGAACGATATTTTGAAAGAGTAGGAAGAGGACTATGGCTGAGAGAGAAGGGTAGCACAATGAGTTTGAAGAGAGAGATAGTGGTGTAATACTCCAGATCATACCATGCACAAAAAAATAGCTCAATCTGATAGAAGAAGGTCTCACTCAAGCTAGACTCTGCGTTCAACCCATGACCCTTTGTGCATATTTGAGATATGAAGAGACTTTGTCGATTGTATTTAGTAAGGGAGGTAAGCACAACAGTCAAGGGAATCATAACAATGGAAGTAGTATAGTAACTCAAGTTTTTATAGTGTCACCAAGAAGGAATAATATGTAGAATACTATGCAGGGGTATATGCCACCTTAAGAATGCCTCTCTTTCAGGGAGTCAATTAAGAAGATATAGAGAAATATTTGTTTATTTGTGAAATGATACGAGCTGTGAAGAACATCCAGGATGATGATGTGAAGATTGCACAGTTGGAAATGAACTTCAAAAAATGTGCACTATTATGGTACATTAAATATAAAAATAATAAACCTAAGGGATAGACTAGAACATGGGCAGAAGTAAGACAATCTCTATTGAAAGAGTTCCATAAATCTAAGTTTGAGTCGGAGTACACTACAGATATGAAGGAGATTAAGAAAATAGTAAATAAGTTTGTTTGGGATTTTGATCAAATATTTAAGATGTTGAAGGGTCAGTTGACATTCCATATTTCAGATGAACAACATAGGGAGTGGTTTATTGCAGAATTGTTACCACATATGTGTTGTCGTTGACATGACAGAAGATTGTGACACAAGTAGAAGCTCTAGAAATTTCTATGAAATTAGAATCATCCCCTATAGGAGAAAGTAGCATAGGAATGGCTCAAGTTCAGTCACATTTAGTTACGTTGAAGATCTAGTTGCACGATATTGCTAAGGGGAAAGAAAAGCACAAAAATGTATGTTGCACTAATTGCATAATCGAGGGTCATTATAAGAATGAATTTCCAGCTTTGCAGTAGTATTTGAATAGAGGATCATTGAATCCATTAGGGCCATGGTGTGAGATTTGAAAAATGATGGGTCACCACCCTCATAATTATCCATTAATGTAGAAATATCAGAGCACTGCAAGGAACTTATTTTGCAACTTTTGTAAGTCAGTAAGACATGATGAGAAGGATTTTCGCACATTTGACCTGATGAGAGAACACACTATAGATGCTTATAGAGTCCAAGGGGAAGAATCAAAAGGAGAAGGTTCACAGTATAATACTCCCAAAGGGTATAATCAAGGAGGCAAAGGAGGATTCAAAGGCAGTGAAAGAGGAGGATTCAGTTGACGAAGAGAACATATTATATGTTATAATTGTAATCATCCTAGAAACTTGTCTTGAGAATTTCCAAATCCTTCCACGACATGTACATATTACAAAGAAATAGACCATACAATGGAGTATTTCCCACAGTTGATCATAAAATGGAAAGAAAATAGGAACGTAAATGTACATATAATAACAACCAAATAGCATGACGAACAATATAAGGTAGAAGCAGTTATGTGTGGAGTGATGAGAACCAAAGCTGATGCGAAAGATCTAGGGAATAGAATCCACTAGTGGGTAAGGAAAGAAACAAAGCCTCCTCCATTATTTGATCCTAGAAAAGAGAAAGAGACCTACGAAAAAGAAAAAAAAGAATTGGTTGAAGAAGAATGGATCGCATCAAATTTGAACATGCCACATTTGTATGAAAGACCACATGTACATGATATCCCTCTAGTCTATGACCATTCATAGAAGCAAACTAAAAAGGTAAGTACCTCGAAAATATTTTTAAGAAGTTTCTTAGAGTTAATGAAAGATGAGTCTTCTTTGAGTATTTGTGCATAATGATTGACCATCATGCACAATAGAAATAGATACATATTTCACACCAAGAAATTAATCAAGTGCATCACAAGAAGAGAACAAATAGGGAGTTTCATCTCAATGCACCGAAAGGAGATTACGACATGGACAATATCATTTTGGATATAAGGTTTGATGTGAATGTCATCCTGAGGAAGACTTGGGAGGTGATGGGCCAGAGGAAGTTAATTTGTTCCCCTATCCAGTTGAGATTAGTGAACCAACATAATATTGTTCAAATTGGAAGACTAATAGAAGTCAATGTCAATATTGATGGAGTGTGATGTGTAGCCGAATTTGAAGTGATCAAAATAGTAGATGTAAGTACACCTTATCCAGAACTATTGGGACTTGATTGGAAGTTTGATAACCAAACTATCATTGATATAATGAAGATACAAATGGTATTTGAAGTAGAGGAATTAAAGGTTATTGCATTGTTAGATCCCACTGAAGTCAGAATATTTGTAGAACCAACAAAGAGAAAAGAACTTGATAATCTGTATAATATGACTGTGTGGATAGATGATTATGTAGATCATACAAGTGAGGGTGTAATTAGTTAGAGGAGTATTATTTCTTGTGCATCGGACTTAGAAGACGCAATGGAGAATTAGCAACAAAGACTAAATGAAGTATCAACAAGGAAATGTTCTCAGATTACCCACGCATTGCAATGGATTGGAACGAAGGTATGTGATCCATCGAAGTTTACTAGACTAACATCTATAGAATATTTTATCAAGGAATTTGAATTAAAGATATTGGATCAACAAATATTGTTAGTTGTCCCCGAGGTGTAGGACAGTTGGTGACGGAGTGTATTTTTAAGGTGCTCCATGATGTTAAGTCACCAGTTCGAAATCTACGGTGACAAAAAATCCATCCATGTTAAGGGTTGGTGTGGCTCAGTCCGGGTGTGATCCCTGGTTGATTTTGACAGCTTAGATTCCCTTGAGTCGCGTTTTCTTAGCCATAGGTTAGTCCCACATGTCACGGACAAACTAAAAAACAAAAAAAAGAAAAAATATTGTTAGCTATAGATGTTTCATTGAAAGAGAATTCAATGAGAGGGTGATATACACATAAAGATAGAATAGCAGGATGGCAGAAGTGAACAAGGTTATTACAAGTTAGGTTTGGGACAAAAAATGAAGGTGTCATACAAAAGTATAATGGATTAAGATTCCCTATATAACATATTACAAAGTGTGCCACGAAGTGGATATTAGTACCTAAAAAATAATGGACACACTTGTTTGTGCATACTCTGGACACAATTATGAAGAATTGGTACATAGAACTAAAAGTATGTAGAGACACATGAGGATGGGAAGAGTTGACCAAGAACTTCAAGGTAACTTTTAGTTTTGAAAATATTGATCCTTTGGTTGATTCAGCTTTACAGGTTATCAAGAATAATATTTTTCATCAGAAAACTTGTTAAGAACCAAATATGAAAATAACATAAAAAAACCTCAGAATAAGTACTCAACGCCTTGATAAAGAGAGAAATTTAGATAATAATCCTGTTATAGGTGGAAGCCTTCATATACATTACATGAATTCACCAATACAAGATGATTCCAAATGAAAATGTCTCCTTGGTATATATAGGAGACTAGGAGGTACAATTACAACTAATGGACCCAAGCTGACATAAATAAAATAATAATACTAATGTAATATGCCCAATTAAGGGGTAGTGTGCCACAATTTAGGGCTTAACATGACCCTCCCCTTCAGACAAGTGGTTTCCCCAATGCTTGAGTATTTCCAGATGCTTATGTATGGAAGACTCATCTTCCCATGTGGAATCTTCAGCATGGAGTTCCTTCCACTTAATGAGATACTCTGAAATTGATCTATTCCTCAACTGGAAAATTCTTGTGTTAGTGATAGCTTCAGGATCCAATATGATTTTTCCTTCCTTGTCAATTTATGGAAATATAATTAGAACTGGGATCTTGTCACCTATAACCTTCTTTAAGCCTGAAACATGGAAAAATGGGTGTACTCGCGGAGATGCAGGTAGCTCCAATTTGTATGCCATAGTACCAATATTTTGAAACACCTTATAAGGGCCATATTACTTCGATGATAATTTATTATCCTTCTTAGATTTCTTGAGGGATATATTTTTGTATGGTTGTAGTCTTAAATGTTGGTTGTGGAGCCTGATTATCTTCCTGATTCAGAGGTCTTTGTTTTCAACCTTGTTTATACCCGATGAAGACTTTACACCCCAAAAGAATGTACACTCATCCACGCGGGGGACTGCAGGGGGGGTTACACCCCCTGCGGGGGTTCGAGGGACAATGTTCCCCAATGGGGTTTCAGAGGTGAAGCCCCCGAAGGAAAATTTTCCTTGTAAATGTATATTGTAATTTCATTGTAAATCTGGATTGTTCATTATAGGGTCGAAGATCTAACGTTAGAAGTTATGTTAGGGTTTTTTTACCTAGAAGGAAACCCTGTTTTATGAGGAAAATGTATTGCAGCTATGGATCATAGCAAATATTGTATTCTGAGAGAGGAGACTATGAGAGGAAGAAGAGGAACTTACATCGGGTTTGTTGTAGGTTGCATCCCTTTATTTTCTGGATAATAATAAAGGAAGGACCTGACAATTTCTCTGGTGGACGTAACCCACACTGGGTGAACCACATGTATTTGTGTCTCTATTGTATTGTGTATCTTCTGTGTTTTATTTCTTCATTTGTTTCATTTTATTGCTCTGTGATCCTGTTTTTCTAACAACTAGTATCAGAGTGAAAGGTAACTCACAGGAAAAGATGGTTCGTAGTTCGATTAGGAGAAATAACGGAAGATGGAAATTTTAGGGTAGATAAATTTAATGGACAAAACTACCAGTTATGGAAGATGTAGATGGAATATTATTTATATTAGAGGGATCTATTCCTACCATTGGGTGGAATAACAAAGAAGTCGAAGGCTATGAAGGACAAAGAATGGGAGATTCTTGACAGAAAGGCTCTAGGAACGATACAACTGAGATTGGAATCGTCGGTGGCTTTAAATATTTTGAAAGAAAAGACATCGAAGGATTTGATGGACGCATTGGCTAAATTGTATGAAAAACCCTTGAAATCTAATAAGGTATTTCTATTGAAGAGATTATTCAATATGAAGATGTCAAAAGGTGGGTCTATTGCATATCATTTAAATGAATTTAATACGGTTACCAATAAACTAAGTTCTGTAAAAGTCAACTTTAATGATGAGGTCAGGGCTATTATAATATTGTGCTCATTGCTAGAAAGATAGAACAGATTGGTATTGGTTGTAAGTAACTCTGTCTCTGGTTCAAATACTTTAAAATTTGATGATGTTGTTGGTGTTATCCTTAGTGAGGAAATGTGACAGAAAAGCACAGGTGAGACATCAGGTAATGATTTGAACATAGAGAACAGGGGAAGACAAAAGGATAGAGGAAAGGGCTTAGGGAACCACAAGAATTCTAGGAAGGGAAGATCCAAATCCATACTTGGAAAGATAGAATTCTAGAATTGTGGGAAGAAAGGACATCTGAAGAAAGACTACAGAGCTCCAAAGAAGCAAAGAGATGGACAATAGGAGAAAAATCAGGATGCAAATGTAAGAGGTGATGTGTTACAAGATGCTTTGATTATTTCTGTAGATAATATTTTTGAGTCTTGGGTGGTATATTCAGGGGTGCCATTTCATGCCACACCCCATAGGAAACATTTTCTAGATTATGTTCAAGGTGATTTTGGACAGGTTCATTTGGGTGATGATGCACCATGCAAAATTGTTGGAATGGGAAAGGTAAAAATAAATCAAATAAATGGAAACCAATGGTTGTTGAAAGAGGTAAGACATGTTCCAAATCTAAGGAAAAATCTAATTTCAACAGGACAACTGGAAAGTGAAGGTTGTATATCCATATTTATAGATAAGGTGTGGAAGGTCACCAAAGGATCATTGGTGATAGCAAAAGGAGAGAAGGTATGTACATTCTATTTATGTACTGGTAATACTAACTCTTCTATCTCTTTAGCTTCTACAGGAGTGGATAAAACACCGTGGCATCATAGGCTTCGACACATGAGTGAGAAGGGGATGCAAATAATGCACAAAAGAAATGTGTTTCCATATCTTAAACAAATTGATTTGGACTTCTGTGAGCATTGTGTTTATGGAAAACATAAGAGAGTCAGATTTCTCAGAGTCAGAAAAGAAAAGAAGAGTGAAAGGTTAGAGCTTGTGCATACATATGTATGGGGACCAACTTAGGTATCATCTCTTGTTGGATCTCATTATTATGTTACTTTTATTGATGATGCAACTAGAAAAACTTGGGTTTATTGCATTCGACAAAAATATGTTTTTTTTGATACTTTTAAGAAATGGAAAGCTTTGGTTGAGAATGAGACAAAAAAAAGGTTGAAGTGTCTCAGATCAGATAATGGAGGTGAATATTGTAGCAAGGAGTTTGATTATTACTATTCATACCATGGGATTCATAGAGAGAAGATAGTTCCAAGAACACCACAAGAAAATGGTGTGTCAGAAAGGATGAACAGGGCAATCATGGAGCGTGCAAGGAGTATGAGATTGCATGATGGTTTTACCTTACAGTTCTGGGAAGATGTTGTAGATACAATTGTTTACTTAATAAACAGAGGACCTTAAATCTCTTTGTATGGTATAATTGCAAAGGAGGCATGGACAGTTAAAAAGGTAAACTATTCTTTTTTGAAGACTTTTCGTTGTGAATCATTTGTCCATATTGATAAAGAAAATAGAACAAAGCTTGAGGCAAAATCCAAGAAGTGTACCTTTATTGGATACAATGTTAATGATTTTGGTTATGTCTTATGGGATTATGAAAATAACAAAATCAATAGGAGTATAGATGTCATATTCAATGAGAAGGTCATGTAAAAAGATCAGTTGCAGGGAAAGAAACAGGAAAAAGAAAAACCAGAATACATAGTGCCTGATGAGATCATTGAAAAAGAAATTCCAAAGGATCCAAAAAATCAAAATGTACAACAATAGGAGCAACAGGTACCTCAAACTCCTATAAGTGTTGTTAGAATATATACCAGGTTAAGTAGACACCCTAAACAATACTCTCCTTCATTGTATTATTTATTGTTTATTGATTCTGGTGAACCAGAATGTTATGAAGAGACAATGCAGGTAGAAACCAAAAAGATGTGGGAGCAAGGAATGAAAGAAGAAATGGATTCCTTGGTAAATAACCATACTTGGGACTTGGTTCAGTTGCATGCAGGAAAAAGAGCATTGCAAAATAAATGGGTTTACAAGTTGAAGGAAGAAGATGGAGGAAAAAAACGTTACAATGCTAGACTTGTTGTAAAGGGGTTTGCACAAAAGAAAGGTATAGATTTTTATGAAATATTTTCTCATGTTGTTAAAATAAATTCAATTAGGACTATTTTAAGTCTTGTGGTAGTAGAATATTTTCATCTTGAACAGTTAGATGTAAAAACAACTTTTCTCCATGGGGATATGGAGGAGGAGATTTATATGCAGCAGCCACAGGGGTATGAGGTCAAAGCGAAGGAGAATTTGGTATGCATGTTGAAGAATATATTGTATGGCTTAAAGAACGCTCCAAGGTAGTGGTATTTGAAGTTTGACAGGTTTATGAAATAACAAGGTTATAGTAGATGTCATTCTAATCACTATGTTTATTTTAAAAGGCTATAAAATGGAAGCTATATTATCTTTCTATTGTGTGTAGATGACATGCTTGTTGCAGAGTCTAATATGAAAGATACAAATGTGCTCAATAAGAAATTATCTAATTCATTTGCAATGAAGGATTTGGGTGCTACAAATAAAATCCTTGGTATGAGAATAACAAGATACAGGAAAAATCACAAATTGACATTGTCTCAGGGTGAGTACATAGAGAAGGTGTTGGAGAGGTTTAGAATGCAGAATGAAAAA
>JZKD02S1975143.1:2029-33729 GCA_000966675.3 Picea glauca | reverse complement strand
TGATTAATCAATCTTTGAGAGCACTGGTTTATTGGTTTACCATTCTAAATGTCTGAATTCCATACTTGGATTGAGTTATCCCATTGATCCACCTACATAAAATATAAAAACATTCATTTCTTAAGCTACCAAGCATCCTTAGCCTACAACCCTAAGGAGTTACTTGGAGTGATAACAGTTGGTACCTTAAATCAAGAGAGATGGAAATTCCAATTAGTCCATGTGCTTCATCATTCCTATTATCCCACTTGGCTTTCTTATCAACATCAGTGGGTGCTTTTTCCTTTCTCAAGGTAATCTGGTACAAGCCTTTACTTCTTAATAAATCTTCCATATGAGATTTCCATTGGAAGTAGTTGTTGCTGGTAAGCAAGACAGTACTTGTAGAAGCCATATTAAATATGCAAATAATGTGGATTTAAAAACTGAAACTAATGATCTGGATGGAAAGAGCTCAAAAATTTATGCGGTTTAAAAAAAGAACGGCACTGAAAATAGACTTCTGATGTTAGAGTTATGCCCTTTTTAAAAAAGGCATGATCGATAACCAAATGACCACGTGATTATGTAAGTTGCTTTATGAAGTGACCCACTTTTATAAATAGAAGTGGGGATCACTTTTACAATGAAGTTACTTTATAACAGAAAAGTTGCATGCAAGATAAATAACTCTAAAATAAAATATTAAAGCTACTTATAGTGATTCACTTTTATACTTGCAGTGAAATACACTTTACAATTTTAGCATGAACCTTTTCAAAAAAGGTAACAAAAGAGAGACTTGAACTCAAGACCTCTTACTTAATAAGGAAACTTTTAACCAAATGATCTAGCAAAACATATTGTAATGTTCAGAAGGAGGATTGTTGTTGTTGTTGTTGAAGACGACCTTGGAGAGTGTGCTAAAAAAAACTCTTTTCACACAAGAAAAAAATTCCGCTTCTCGATGACAACAAGGGTTAGATCTCGGTTAGCTTACCTAGAAGATGCACATTTTCTTATATGTTTTTTATTTTCCAAGATCGCATAGGGCACGGGGCAAAGAGAATACGCAGATCTAAAAGAGTAGCAACCCAAAAATAAATAAAACAAAACTAAAATAAAACCAAAATACTACTCTGATTTTTTTTTTAAAAATGCGTATTCAAGCTTTATACCTTCGGAACTGACTGTAATGGCCGTATCTTGGGCAAACGAAAACCTTTTTGAGTGAAACGAAAACCTTTTTGAGTGAAACAAAAAGTGTTCCTGATTGAAAACAGTGCTCCAGATGCAATGGGACAGTCCTCTCAGCCCTGAAATGTATGTAAATGACAAAAAGTGGAGATGAGGCACCTCTTCTTCACGATCTTGATCTACAAGAGGAGCGGGTCTTCAAACAGGCTCTGATACCATGTTCGACAACACACATATTCCAACAGAGGAAGAAAACCTTTAGTAACCACTCACATAATGATATCAAAGATCAACACATCGATGTTTTCACATGGTAAAACCCCTATGGGGAAACATCCACGACCCCAACCAACACGACCACTTGGAGCAGTTTATTAATGGAAAGAAAAAGACTACAGAGAGATTTTACAAGAGAGTTTCTCACAATCGATCATCGACAAATGACCCTCCATGCTATTTAAATAGAGATCATGGAACAATCGGGTGCTAAGCCACGAATCAATGGCCGTTAAGATCAAGGAGAGTATGAACCATCGGATCACTCTATGTCGATGACATATCGTGACCGTCGGATTTCCTAACTACAAATGCATACTAAAGAAACACACTAGAAAACACACTTTTACCTAATGACACAATAGAACAAGTAGATATTACTAACTCCTAAGTGTCTAAATATCGTAACAATAGAATACATGTCCAGGGTCCCTTATTCATCAATAGTTGGTAGCTTGATGTATGTGATGGTTTGCATAAGACCAGATATTGCACATGCAGTGGGAGTTGTGAGAAGGTATATGAACAATCCAGGTAAAGAACATTGGGAGGCGGTAAAGTGTATTATCGGGTATTTGAGAGGTATTGCTACTCATGCATTATGTTTTGAAGGTTCAGACACTTTTCTACAGGGATATGTTGATTCAGATATGGCAGGTGATAAAGATAGCAGGAGGAGCACCACAGGGTATGTTTTTACTGTAGGTGGAACATCAGTAAGTTGGATTTTGAAACTACAAAATGTTGTTTCACTTTCAACAACAGAAGCAAAGTAGTTGCTGATATAGAGGCTAGTAAAGAAATGATTTGGTTACAAAGGTTTATGGAGGAATTGGGAAAGAAGCAAGAGAATAGTAGGTTGTACTCTGACAGTGAGAGTTCCATTCATCTTGCAAAGAAATCAACCCTCCATTCAAAGAGTAAGCATATACAACTGAGGTACCATTTCATACGATCCATCTTGGAAGATGGACATTTGAAGTTGGAAAAGATACACACTAGCCAGAATCTCGCAGACATGTTAACAAAGGGAGTAACCAGGGAGAAAATGAGTTCTTGCTCAGTTTCAGTTGGTCTTCAAGCATGAAGCTGAAGATGAGAAATTTTCCAGGTCCAAGAAGGTTCATAGTCCAGCAGATACAATAGTGGTGGAGTTGTTGAGACCAATATCCAAGTGGGACATTGTTGGTTGTGGAGCCTGATTTTCTTCTTGATTCAGAGGTATTTGTTTTCAGTCGTGTTTATACCCCATGAAGACTTTACACCCCAGAATAATGTACACTCATCCACACGAGGGAGTGCAGGGGGGTTACCCCCCCTACGAGGTCCAAGGGGGCTATCCCCCTGGATGGGGGATCCAGAGGCAAGTAGGCCCCTGATGGGGGTTTGGGGGACAACGTTCCCCAATGGGGGTTTGGGGTTGAATCCCCCAAAGGAAAATTTCCTTGTAACTATATATTGTAGTTTCATTGTAAATATGGACCGTTCATTATAGGGTCACATATCTAATGGTAGAAGTTATGTTAGGGTTTTTTTACCTAGAAGGCAACCCTCTTTTATGAGGGAAATGTATTGCAGCTATGGATCACAATGAATATTGTATTATGAGAGAGGAGACTGTGAGAGAAAGAAGAGGAAGTTCCAGTGGGTTTGTTGTAGGTTGTATCCCTTCATTTGTTGGATAATAATAAAGGAAGGACCTGAAAATTTCTCTGCTGGACATAGCCCACACTGGGTGAACGACGTATATCTATGTCTCTATTGTATTGTGTATCTTCTGTGTTTTATTTATGCATTTTTTTTATTTTATTTCTCTGTGATCCTATTTTTCTAACATTAAAAATATTGAATCCCCTACTTCAAAACTTCTTTCACTACGATGCTAATATGCTTATTGTTTCATGCGATTATGTTCCATAGTTAGGTTTTCCTTTAAGAGTTTGGCAACCTGTTGTTGATGCTCGATGTGATATTCCACTGCTTGAACCTTAGATTTTTATTCTAGAGAATAATTTATGGACGGTGGGTGATATCCATAAAGTGCCATAAATGGTGTCATTTTTGTTGCAGTATGAAAGGAAGTGTTATATCACCATTTTGCCAAGGGTAACGACTTGAACCATTATGTTTCTTTATCATAGACAAACAAACGAAAGTATCCTTCTAGACATTTGTTCACTATCTCAGTTTTCCCATTAGATTGAGGATGATAAGATGAGCTATGAGCCAATTAAGTACCCAAACAAGAAAATAGTTCTATCCAAAAATGTCTAGTTAAGATGGGCTCTCTGTCACTTACAATAATATTTGGGATTCCATGTATCTTTTGAACTATCTCCATGAATGTGGTGGAAATTATACTGAATTTTAAAGGGTGAGAGAGTGAACAAAAGTGTTCATACTTGGTAATTCAATCAACAATCACCATGATGAAACTCTTTCCTTCAGAATTCGGTAACCCTATGATGAAATCCATGGAAACCTCCTCTGACCACTGACTTGGAATGGCTAATGGTTGTAAAATATATGGGGTCTTAATTATTTCCACCTTATTTTGTTGGCAAACCAAACATTCTTCCACAAACTTTTGACCATCAATTTTAAGGTCATCCCAAAAAAATTCCCTTTTGACCTTGTGATAGGTTTTCAAAAATATTGAGTGCCCTCCTACCAGAGAGGTGTAAAATTACAAAAGTACCTTTTGTTTGATTTGGGAGTTCTTACATAAATATAAATGATCTTTGTACCATAGTGAATCATTTTTCCATGTAAATGTATCGGATGCACTGGAATCATGTTGAAACCTTTGAATGAGATTCCACACTTCTTTTTCATTCTTCCATTCATCCCTTGATTATGCTGTCTAATTAGGTTGGATTATAGAGATATCATAGAGAAATGCCTCAACATATTCATCTTTTCTTGAGAGTGCATCTGCCACAACAATTTTCTTCCCTTTTTTGTAGATTATTTCAAAGTCATAGACCAACATCTTGGTCACTCATTTTTGTTGCTCTTATGAAGATAGTCTTTGTTCCAAGAAGTATTTAAGACTGTCATGATTTTTTTTTACCTTGAAATGACAACCTATTAGGTAAGGGCACCATTGCTTCAATGAATGTATTATTTCCATCATTTCCTTCTCATAAATGGGTTTGTCTAAGTCCTTTAACTTGAGTGGCCAACTTTCAAAAGCAAGGGGACTTCCTTATTACATTATAATAGCACCAATTCCATTTCCCAAGGCATCACATTCCACAATAAAGGTTTTTGTGAATTTGGTGTGGTCAAGACATGAGCTTTGCACATTTCCTCTTTAAGTTGTTCAAGAGCTCGAGTTTCATTTGGAGTCCATGAAAATGCATCTTTCCTATTTAATTTAATTAAATGTGTTGTTATTCTTCCATAGTTCTGAACAAACTTGCGGTAGTAGCCTATCAAACCCATAAATCCTCTAGGATTCTTCAATATTTTGGGAATTGGCCAGTCCATCATGGATTTACTCTTGTTAGGTTCTACCTTGACACCTTCATGAGATATAATATCACCTAAATAATCTACCTTATTCACCCCAAAGAAAAATTTGGATGGTTTGGAATATAGATGTTGCTCCTTTAGTATTTGTAGCACCCTATGAACATGTCGAACATGATCTTCCCAAGACTTTCTATAGATTAGTATATCATCAAAAAATACTAACACAAACTTTCGAAAGGAAGGGATTGAAAATGGAATTCATCAACCCTTGCAATGTGGAAGGTGCATTTGTAAGGCCAAAAGGAATGACTGAAAATTCATAATGGCCTTAATGATTTCTGAATGTTGTTTTTGGGATATCTTCTTCCTTCATTCTAATCTGATGATACCCTCAACAAAGATCCAATTTTTCAAAGTGGATTTCTCCATGTAGTTCATATAATAATTCATCAATGATAGGAATGGGAAACTTATCTTTAATGGTGATCTTTTTGAGATCTCTATAATCTGGACACATACACCATGAGCCCTCTTTCTTGAGTACCATTACCACCAGTGCAAAGTAAGAAATTTTTCTAGGTCTAATAATTCTAGCCTCTAAAATCTCTTCAACCATATGCTCAATTTCACTCTTCTGGGCATAAGGGTATCTGTAAGGCTTGATGTTAGGATGAAAAATCTAAGGAATTAAGTGAATAGCATGATCATGATCGCGATTGGGTGGAAGACCTTTGGGAATATCTTCAAATACTTTGTAATGCTTATCAATGATCCCTTGGACATCTAGAGGAATAGATGTCTTAGATGTTTTAACATCTAGTGAGCATAGTTGTACAATTACACCATGATGTTCCTTTTTCAATAAGTTTTTCATGCCATTAGAGCTTAACACCTTACTAGGTTTCCCTGTGATACCCCTTAATTCAAATTCCTTTCCTTCCAATGAAAATTTGATGAAAAGTTCTTAAAAATTAAAATCCATTATTCCCAATTATTGTAACCATTGGACCCCTAGTACAACATCAACACCACCCATGGGTATATAAATCATTGGACTATTCATTACATATTCCCCCATAGTAATATTGATCTTATGGAATTTTCTTGAGCAATTGCTATTTCCTCCATTTGCAATCATTACATGAAACTCCGATGTTGGATATATAAAGCAATTGAGAGCTTTGGCTAATTTACAATGAATGAAATTATGAGTACTACCATAATCAATAAGCACTATTACCTTTTTTTGTTTTGGTATATCCTTTGATCTTGATGGTTTGAGGAGTGCTAATTCTAGCCAATGCATGACATGATATGGTAGGAGTTGTCTCTTCAGTAGAAATCTCTTCTACATCTTCATATTGAGATGGTTCTTGTTCTTGTTCTTGTTCTTCTTCCTCTTCACAATCTATGTAGAATAATTTATTCTCATCACACTTATGTCCCTTACTGCACTTGTTGTCACAATTAAAGAATAAACCTTTTTCTTTTATTTCTTGTAATTGTTGAGGTGTCAACCTTGTATGTTGAGGTGGTTTAGAAGAAGGAACATTATTCTCTCGATAGATGTTAGGGGTGGTCCTTCTAGTAGCCATAGCCATAGCCATATTTTTACTTTCAACGTTTTTCACCACCCTGAACGCATTCTCCAATGATTTGGATTCCCAAGGGAAAACCTCATGTTGAATGTTATCCTTTAAAGTTCCTATGAAGACATCAATCAGGTGCTCATATGGAATATATGTTATCTTTATATTCAATCTTTGGAATTTCTCAATGTGTTGTGCAAATGAACCCATTTGCTTGATATTTATCAATTAGATGAAGAAGGTATTGCTCCTTGTATCCTCATAGTGTGCTATCATTTATTTTGTGAAAAGTTTCCAAGTGACAAGTGATTTGTGAGAACAAAGCCATTGATACCACACAAACTGATTAGGTTCTAAATATAAAGACACAATTCATAGCTTTTGTGTATGTGGCACATCATGTAGATCAAATAACTTCTCCATCTGGAGTATCCATGTGATTGGATCCTTTCCATAAAACTTCCTCATATCAATCTTAGTAAAGTGGTTGGTATTCAACCCAAAGTTGGAGTTTCTCCAGTATTGATTCATCTTCTTTGTTTCCTCGTCATGAATTTCATGGGATACATTGTCACTTTCATGTGGCCTCTTTATTAGAAAAATTTTCAACCCTTCCATGATATCTCCTTTTAATCCATCCATCTTAGTATCCATCATCACTTCCATCTTAGATTCAGTTGAATATATTATATTTTGTAGTTCATATTTTGTTACTTCCTTCTGTTATAAATCATCTATGTCCCTGTGCATTTCCTCACCTTCACCACAAACAAGGGAGTGTCAGGTGCTATATCTCTCTGATATACGTGTGGGGTCCAAAAATAGTACTCGTCCTAATATCTCAGGGAACTAAATAAGGAGACTTGAACATGCCCTTAGTTGTACTATCTGACTACCGAGGTTATAAAGAGTGATCTCCCCGAGTGTTTTTCTTGGTGTACTATAAAAACAAGACAACTAAATGGTTTACTCGGTTGGTTTCAGGATTCTAGGGGGTCTCCAGATATATTCTAGGTATGTGGGAGATCAAATCCATAGTAGTGTTGTCTAATGCACAACCATTCAAAATGAGCCTTCCGATATACTCTAGGTACGTGGAAGAACCACATTGTCCTTGGTTTGTAGCACTTAAAAGTAACGACAACTCCTACGTTTAGCGACATTGAAATACATCTGTACCTAAAAATCCATAAGATTATCCAAAATTTATGTGATACTCTATTTATCCCACTTTATTCCACTTTGTGAATCACCCCAATTGGTTCATCTAGTCAGAAGATATTAAAATTTCAGAAAAAAAGAAAAATGTACCTTTTAAAACCCTGATTTGGAGATTGTTCTGCTAGCCAACCTTTCTTCTATTGTAGCTTTGTAATTTCATCCCTTATGAGTATAATTTTTTGGCCTGAGGTAGCCTGATGTTTCTTCTTTCCAACCCCATAGGTTATACCAATATTGTATTCTCCAAGAGAATTTTATGATAACTTTCCCAAGATGTGCTAAGTTTTTCCCTTTCAAGAGAGAAAACTTGTACGACTTGTTGTGTGTCACTGTCTTCACTTCATAACTTGAAATTTGCACCAGTAAAAATTTGGTCCATACCCTAACCAATGGAATAGATATCACTTAATTTGGAGGTTTGTATCTTTAGATAAAACAATTTTCCCAAGAACATATGTTTTAGACTGAAATCTGGACCAACCAAAAACCCTAATTTCCTCAAAGAATAAATTTCAGAGTACAATGAATCAAGGAATGAAATTTGTAAAAACTATAATTTAATTTTCCAACTTCGTACTATAAAAATTTTGGAACCTGAAACCAAGAAAAAATAAATTGGGAGCAAAAATTCCAAGAAGACTTGTTTCAAACTAGTTTCAGGGCTAGTAAAAAACCCTAACTTGAACATAATGTATATCCAAAACTATAACAAGCCAATATCTTAAATTTGGACCCAATATATCTCTATATGTATCCTATACACCATATAAATTGCATTTCCCTAAAACTTCCAAAAACTGATTTGTAGGAAAAATTCCAGGAAGACTTGTTTTGAAGAAGCCAATTCTGAGGATTGTCTAGCTCTGATACCAAATGGTAAGAACCAAATACCAAAATAGCATAAAAAATATCAGAATAAGTACTCAACTCCTTGATAAAGAGAGAAATTCAGATAATAAGCCTCTTCAAGGGAGAAGCCTCCTTATATATTACATGAATTCACCAATACAAGATGATTCCAAATGAAAATGTTTCCTTGGTATATATAAGAGACTAGGGGGTGTTAGCACCATGTTTTTCGTAGCTAAGGTTATAGGTTTGTCAACAATTTGCAAAGTCATGCATGTTAGCACCCATATTTTTTTTATGACTGGCAACATCTAACATCTCCAAGGGTAAGTTTCAAAAGGAAGCTTACCATTTATTTGTTCCATTTCCATGTGAAACTGCATGCTGCAAAAGTTTCTATGCGCTGTGCAAAGCACTTCACCATGCAAAGGATTCTGTCGTGCAGTGGATTTCATTGCACGGTGGATTTCCATCGCGCAGTGGATTTCGTCGCGCAATGGATGCTGTTGCGTAAAGGATTATGTCACGCAGTGGATTCTATCATGCAATGGATTTTTGTCGCGCAGTGGATTTTGTTGCGCAGTGGATTATATCGCGCATAGGATGTTGTCGCACAGTGGATTCTATCGCACAAATGATGTCGTCTCACAGTGGATTTTCCTGTGCACAGGCTACAGGTTGCACTGCAAAAATGACTTCTTTAGTGGTCAACTTCAAGATCAATTTCTGACCAAATCAAGAGGAATTTTAAAAATCCCTGAGAGATTTTTGTCGAGGAAAAACCGAATAATAAAAACCTCTCTCATATTTTCAAAATGTGTCATGTATTGGGATATTCTAAGGAATATGTGAGCCCTTTTTTTCATCTTTCATGATTTCCTATCCGAGATATGTTTTTGCGACACATATTATGGACAGATGGAGATGAATTTAAGGAAACCGAGAGAGGTTTTTATTTATAATAATATTAAATACAAAAAACTCTCTCATTTTCTAAAATAGTGTTTTATCAGTGAGATAATATGTCATATTTAATGCCTATTTTTCCAATTTGTTGCGCAATCCACTGCGTTTTTTGTTGTAGGTTATTGTTGCATAGCAGACTTGTTGTCCAAGGGTGACAGAGTGTCCATATGTGCACATGAAGGATACTCACTACCACATGGTTGAATTTTTATCATGATCAATGAATGTAAATAATATTTCGGTTACGATTATGATTTGGCAAAGTCGGGTTTTCTATTTTTAGTGAATCCATTGAAGTTATTGTTCTCTTTCAAAGAAAACAGATCCATGATTCCAGGAAGAAGTATTTCGACCATAGCATCCAAGGGTGACATGAGTTTTCTATATATGGGGATCATTTTCATGTAAACAAGGTTGGTTGGAAAATTTGGTAGATGATAGCTATTGTATGCAATTTGAGTTTTTGACCGGTATTTAATGCAAAGGTCCTGTAACTTGATGAAAAGATTCCAGTTGTAGAAGTTGGATGTATTTCATTCCTCTCTTTACGTATGTGCTTCCTATCATATTTTATTCATATATTTTTCTGTTTATTTTGGAACGAATTTTCGAACCTATGGATTCGTTGTGCAACGCCCCTTGTTCGCGCCACTTAGACAAAATGTTTTCTTGTAAAAATTAACTTTGAATTCACTCACAACAATGCTCTGAATTAATTCCTGTGTTTTTCTCCCACCTCACATTACGGTTTTACACTAAAGACTGTTGCTTGCCTAGCCTTATCCTCTCAAGTTCAGTCTCCGAGTCATTTGTCCCGTCTTTTCCTAAGACCGACCCCATAGCCCAAGTCTTACTTTCTTGTGCCAATATAACTAGAACCCATTATATCATAGGTGTTAAATCTAGCCATTGTTTTCAAAGTCATATCCTGCATGGATACCGCACCATTTCCGAGAGAGCCCTCTCCAGATCCAAAAGGTTATTTTTGGGTCTCAAAGTTGGTTGAAAAATTTACCTTCGTCGTTTGTTTATCAGCTGAACAGATTTATGGAGTGCTAACAGGAGGTACAATTACAACTAATGGATCCAAGCCAACATAAATAAAATAACAATAATAATGTAATATGCTTGAATTAAGGGGTAATGTGCCATGATTTAGGGCTTAACAATACTGGATGGAATCAGTATCTTTGTATAGTATACCTATATTTTCTGCGACAATTGAGGAGGTATTGGATTTTTATAATGTCATTGAAGAGGATCACGAGGATGAAGACCCCAAGAATTTGCAGATACCAAAAACTGAAGGGGAGTGTGAAATATAAGGACCACAGGTTGAATCTGTGGTGTGCGGAAATCCTTTGAAAACTCAGAAAGTGAACATTGGTACAAAAGATAATCCTAAGTTCTCAAACATAGGATATTATTGGAGCAATGAGAGAGTCAGGAAGATTGTCGAATTACTATGTTAATATAATGATATGTTTCTGACTATGTTCTCAGAGATGAAAGGAATTGCTAGGTAGTTAGGCAATATGAAGATTCCATTGAACCTAGGTGTGAAACTTGTGAAATAGAGACCTTATAGAATGAATCCAACATATAAGCAGAACGTAAAGATAGATATAGACAGGATGTTAGAAGCTAGAATTATAGAACCTATTGAAGAATCATAGTAGATAATTCCAATGGTAGTTCAAGACAAGAAGATAGGAGGAATCGATAAATGTTTAGATCTGAGAAGGTTGAACGATGCTTGTTTACATAACCTATTTCCTACCCCATTTACATATGAAGTATTGGATAATGTAGGGGGTTAGGAGGATTGCACTTTTACGGATGGATTCTTGAGATACCACCAGATCAAGATTATGTAAGAAGAAAGATATAAGATGACCTTCATGACAAAATGGGGTTGTTATCAATACACAATTATGTTGTTTGGATTAAAGAATGCACCAATTTTTTTCTCTAGAGTAGCTGTTGCAACTTTCAAAGAGTTCATTCATAAGTTCTTAGAAGTGTATTTAGATTATTGGAAGGTATATAGTTCGTTGAAAGATCATGTTGAAACTTTGTGCTTAATGTTGGATAGGTGTAGGAAGTACGAGATCTTGTTGAATCTGAAGAAATTATTTTTTTGTGCACCTTTTGAATTTTGTTGGGCCATTTGGTGTGTAAACAGGGATTGTTAGTTGACCCTGTGAAGATAGTTGTGATTGTTGATTTTCCACCAGGAACTTCAGTTCAACAATTGAGAGCCACATTGGGTCATACTTGATACTATAGAAAGTTTATCAGGGAATATGCACATATTACATCCCCTATGGAGAAGTTGTTGAAGAAGGAAGTTAAGTTTCATTGGAATGAAGAATGTCGGCAAGGTTTGGACACATTGAAGCAAAAGATGGTCATTGTGTCAATTCTAGTGTCTCTTGATTGGAAAAAGGAGTTCCATGTACATGCATCATCTATAGCATTGGGAGAAGTTTTGGTTCAACCAGGTGAAGGAGAGATAGATCATCTGATTGCATTTGCAAGAAGGAAGTTATCATCTAGAGAACATAACTATACTATGACAAAACAAAAAGGTTTGGCAATGGTATACACCTTGCAGAAGTTTAGACACTATCTTTTGGGATCTCACTTTAAGATGTATACAAACCATTCTGTGTTGATATACCTAGTTAGAAATCTAGTTTTGGGGGGGAGAATATGAAGATGGTTATTATTGTTCCAGGAATATGACTTTGAGGTGATTGTGAAACCAGGGAAATTCAATTCAGGACTAGATCACTTATCGCATATATTGTCAGGAGAAGGTGTAGGAAACTTGGATGACAGTTTACCAGATGCACACTTATTTGCAGTCCAGATGGTTGACGACTATTTTCTAGACATAGTCCAGTTTTTTAGCACAAGAGTAGCCCCATCAAAGTTCAAAGTTTAAAAAAAGAATCAACTAGTAGTGAAGGTGACCGACTACCAGTTGATAGTAGGAAAACTGTACAACTTAGGCGTAGATATTTTTCGACGTTGTGTATTAGATTATGAAAGAAATATGATGTTGTTAGAGGCACAAAGGGGTTGCAGGAGGTCACTATGCATAAATGGAAAGTTGAAACAACTCAAAATATCTTGCGTGTAGGACTATGGTGGCCTACCCTGCACAAAGACACTAAGGAATTTTGTCAAAGTTGTGAAATTTGTCAGAGACTTGGGAATCCTTCTAGGAGAGATGAAATATCATTAGTTCCACAACTTTACAAGAATTTGATAAATGGGTAGTGGAATTTTTTGGGTTGATTAACCCACCAACTAAGAGGTCGGTAGCTAGATACATAATTACTGTGATAGACTATTTAACCAGATGGATCGAGCTAGAGCCAATTAGAGATTGCAACGCGGAGATAGTTGCACGGGTTTTTTTTTAAAATGTAGTTACAAGGTTTGGATGCCCAAGGATACTTATGGGTGATCAGGGCACTCGCTTTATGAATATGAATATTGTTTCACTGACAAAGGAGTTTTAGATTCATCATCAGAAGAGCACAACATACCATCGTCAGTAAAATGGAACCATAGAAGCATTCAATAAGATCTTGGAACATGTGTTGAAAAAGGTTTGTAATGTAATTTGGGATGATTGAGACTTGAGGATTATAGTAGTGTTATGGGAATATAGGACTACAAGTAATAATTTGACAGGTTAGACTCCATTTAGATTGACATATGGACACAAAGTTATTATGTTCATGGAATTCATAGTGCCAAGTCTGTGCATTGTTGCATTGATGGAACTTACAGATTCAGGTGCAGTGGAGAAGGGACTATCATAAATAATGGAATTACAAGAAGATAATTTTTTCATAGGTTTCCATCAACAAGTACAGAAAGCACGTGAGAAATCTTGGAATAACAAACATATCAAGAAAAATAAGTTATAGAAGGGAAATTTAGTGTTACTCTATGACAACAAGTTTTGCAACACCTAGGGAAATTTTAGATGCATTGGTTAGGTCCTTATGTGATAAAGTATGTGAAAAATGTAGGTTTTGTTCAGTTGGAGAAAATTAATGGAGAAGTTGTGGAAGGACTGGTTAACAATAGTCGACTGAAACTATATAGGGGTAGTCGTGGTTCTGCACACTAGTATGATCACGCATAATGTGTACCATATGGCATGTATTATAGTGTATTATAGGAAGAAAAAGAAAAAGAAAAAAAAAATATATATGGGGTAAGAAACAAAAGGTTCAAATTAAGCATAAAGGAATTGATCAAACAGTTAAGTTAGCAAGGACAGATAAACCAAAAAATGTCATAGAGAAGTAGTAAAGAGGAAGGAATCATGTTGGAAGATTGTATTGTGACATACATTTTTGTAGAAGGCGGGAAAATAATTTAAGGACATCCATGATGGGACATGCATTGAAGAGTGAACATGACGATGAAGTAGGGGTGCCACATAGTCATAAATCATAAATGGTAAAAGGATTTTGATAAGCTAGAAAATATAACATATGATCCGTCAGAGGATATGAATTTAATGAATTATTAAGGAAAGGAATGAATGCTAAATAAAGTGGATTGGACTAAAATTTAGGGCATGAAAAGGAATAGAAACAACTAGAAATAGGTTATAAAAGTGATTGAAGGGTCAAACGGATAAAATTTATTGTCTTTTGAGATTTCATAGAGAGCGGTGAGAATACAGAGTCAAGAATATGAATATAGATATGAGTAAGAGCAGTTGTAGAGAGAAATGGCACCACCAAAGACATGAGAATATTTAGCACCATCGATGAAACAATGCACTAGGAAGACATTGATACCTGTGACTAAGGAAACATTGAGAGCATCAACATCGGGGTCAACCATGGTTAACTTTCCAAGGGATTATGTGCCACCAAGGAAGTTGTTAGTGAAGTCGATGCAGTTACAAAAAGAGGAAAATTATGAACTCGTCGAGCCAGATATTCCACCAGGCGTGATCGTTGAGGAAGATATTCTCAACACAATAGGCAGTCTAAAGTATGCATACCATGACATCATAGTTATGGATAATTTTCCCAAGTTTTATCCTGACAAGTAAAGAAACATAAGAATCACCCTAGATTCACAAGAAATCATCATAGAGCCAAAGGAATGGGCATTGGTGTTGGATGTATAGGCTGACCCAGGTTCTACCTTTAGGATTCCAACAAAACCATACAAACCATTGAACCTTCTAGAGACGAGAAGGAAACATTGTGCACAATGAAGTCTCACCCGAGATGGCTTATGGGTGACTGGAGGACCTAGATATCTGCAATTGTGGATGTTAGGAATACTTTTCCACTTCAACATTCATCATATCTACCATTCTATAACCATATTCATTCATTCACTTACATTCTACAGGAAATATCAGACTACTCTAGTGCATGTTGCATTTTACTACTACTATATTCATTCATTCATTCATCATAAACCATTGCAACACATAAAAGAGACATTCCACACAAAGAAATAGGTTTTTATTGTGGTTCACCCCATGGGCTACGCCCACAAAGATTTGGCATTATTTTCTTCTTTATTCATCTTCATCAATTCATTGTGTTGTGTTCATTACATCAGAGGTGCATCTAAAATGAACAAGTATAGGTGAGGATGAACAATGTCGCACTAAGCTCCACAGCTTGTGACCTTACCCTCAGTTACAAATCAAAACTAGAATCATCTCCAAAACTAACTCAATAATATCTACACATCTCTCAACCAAAAAACCTCTATCCAAAAAATTGATACCAAAAAGATATCTTCTCTCCTTAGATCTCATAATACATATTTATGCTACAAAAGAGGGTTATAACCCATTACATCAATGACCAAAACCCTAACATTAATTGGATTAGATTTTTCCACATTCCAACTTCTTTCATGTGGTTGATCTGTGTCCTTTGACTTTTTGCTTCCTCGCGCTGCTTTTCCTCGTTCTTCGATGCATGCTCCTTTTTTGGTCCCTTTTCTACTTTCTTCCTCGATTGTTGCATTGTTCTAAAAAATGGTATGTTCCAAAAATCCCCCAAAACTTACCCATGACTCATCATGAGCCACTCATGTAGTGTTTGAATCCTTTACTGACTTCTCCAACTCCTGAAAGCTTCCTGGAATTTCTCCAGCTCGAGTTTTTTTTCCTATGTGCTATTCTAAGCTACAAAGTCCACAGTCTGCGAAATCATGTGTTCCTTCATCAATTATTCCATCTCCAAGTTAATTTTCCCAATCTCCCCCTTGGTTGTATCAATCTCAGTCAACATTTTATCCACTCTCTCTTATAGTGTCTCCAGCTAATCCTGCCTCAACTGCTTCTCTGCATGTATTCTCTTCATCTCTTCCTATAGGTTATTCAATCTCTACGCACTTCTCAACCTATATTGAACGGTCATCGTATTCTATTTTTTCTTCAAGTCTTTCAATGTAGTGTTTTCTCCTTTTTCTTTCTTGTATAAGTCTTGCAGTCTATCATCCTCCTATAGACTTGTCCATAACTATGTGCTTCTGTCATATAACTCTATGATTTCCAAGAATCTTTGTGCAATGTTCTCCTTATGATATATCATGTTAAGAACCAAAGACTTGAATACAAAAATACCACCAATATTTAGAGAACAGTATATTAAAACCACACTTTTATTATAAGAAAACCCTTGAGGTAGGGAAACATCATACAATGGATCCTATTATGGAAGGGATCCTCTCTTGTTCACTTTCCTCTTTGAGGGGGAATCCTCCTATTGAGATACCACTCACAATGCAATACTTCTCTTCATATTTCATTATATTTCTTTAACCCCTTTATATAGTGCTTCCAACCACCTAAGAACATTCTAGAGGAAAAACCTTCTAGAAGTAGAAACTTCTAAGAAGTCCTCTTACATTTATTATATCTAACTACCATAGTGGGCCTTATTTAATACTATAGTGGACCTAGTCCACCTTACATTGAATGGCCTCCACTATTATCACTATGGGCCCTTTGGGCCCCCCACTACCTCTCTAGCTACCTAACATTCCATCCCCCTTATGAAAGCGTTGTCCTCAACGCTTGCTATAAGAGTGTACAACCATATACCAGGGTCTCATGGATAAGTGTGGACCACAGTGTTGAAGTGGACTAGAGAACCAAGGTCCCATGTAGAAATGAAATCCACCACATTGAATTATTCCAACCACCATTGTAAACCAAGGTCCCATGTCCAAGTGCTCTTGTGAACTCCACATGGAAGATATCTGAACTCAAGAACCAACTAAAAATGATGTTCCAAAGAGCTACATTGATCATGGGGATACAAATATGTAGATCCCTCCATATCCAAAAAATCATTTGAATAACACACTAGTACTAGAGAATATTGAAAAGTAGTATTCATAAAAGGCTATGGACTACTCTCGATAATGTTCTCTACATAAGGTTGAGTAGAGTCATCAAATAAAAGATGAAAGTAGTTATCATCCCAAAGATTACAATTGTCTATATACCAATCCTCACAATATTCCCCGTAATCATACCGAGAATATATTTCTTGAGTATATTCTGATGTGATGTCAATGTACATTATATTCCTAATATATATCTCTCTTGTGTTGCAAGTCTAGTCTCTTCAATAGCTTCCATATCAAGTTGAAATTTTGTGTTGGAGGCTTCCAATTTGCATTGTAGGGCCATGAAGGATTGAAAGTAAATATCCATGGGAAACACCATATATAAGATACTAAAATAAATCTCTAAAAATCCTCTATCCAATGGAATTAATCTGGTATCAATTTGATCACTCTCTAAAAAAGTTATGAAGTTTGCAGTTCCACCACCATCATGAAAACCCCCAAAAATGGTTGATTTCAAATTACCGATATATTTACTTTCATAGCTTTGATTTAGGTGATTATTTTTTTCAAAATATTTATTTTTGAAATATGAACTCATGTTTTATTTATTTTTATCAAATTCAGCCTCCATATACTACATAAATAAAAAAATCACGTCGTCGTCCACGGAAAAAACCCTGAAAAATTGCATATTTTAAAATGTCGATATCTTGACTTCCTGGACTCCGTTTTGGATGATTTGTTTTTTTAAATTGGGTGTTTTTATGAGAGGAACTCATATATACAACATATTTCTGAAAAAGGTTCACAAAAAGATACATAAATTGTTCGTAATTTCATGGCCCTCTTTTTCTTCTCTAAACAAATATGCAAAAACAAAATAAAATAAAAATTCCCTTAATTCTTGCCAATGAAAGTGATATGATACCACTTGTTAAGAACCAAAGACTTGAATACAAAAACACCACCAATATTCAAAGAACAATATATAAGAACCACAATTTTATCATAAGAAAACCCTTGAGGTAGGTCAACACCATACAATGGATCCTATTATGGAAGGGATCCTCTCCTATTCACTTGCCTCTTCAAGGGGGCATCCTCCTATTGAGATACCGATAAAAATAAAATACTTATCTTCATATCTCATTACATTTCTTGAACCCCTTTATGTAGTACTACCAACCACCTAAGAACATTCTATAGGAAGAACCTTCTAGAAGCAGAACCTTCTAAGAAGTCCTCTTACATTTATTATATCTAACTACCATAGTGGGCCTTATTTAATAATATAGTGGACCTAGTACACCTTACATTGAATGGCCTCCACTATTATCACTATGGGCCCTTTAGGCCTCCCACTACCTCTCTATCTACCTAACATGTCACCTCCTGCACCCTTTGTGATCTGACCTCTGGTGGAGTGCTTTGTTGTAGGAGTGTCATAAACTCTGTGATGTCCCTTCTATAGTTCTCCATTGTCTACGCTATTTTATAGATATTCTCTTATGTTTGTATATTTCCTTACTTTGCGTTGTCAGGAATCGTCTTAAACACTTCTTCTACACATTTATCTATCTGGTCAGTGCACTTCTTTGCTTGATCCCTCTCAACCTGAACTTGGTTGATTGTTAGCTTCAGTGTGTCATTTCCTTTCTTGAACAATTGTAAATATGTTGCATCTTCATGAGCCCTTGATTGAATCTCCTGCGCGACATTGAATTGTAGTTTATATAATGCCTTTGTTGGGACCTTGGGTAGTGCCAAGTCCAAGTGATCTACATCCTTCAACTACTTTTTCATTGTCTCCTCATCAATATTCAACATGTCCTTAGTGATACAAAAATTGTTATTCCCCAATGCTACAATCTAGACCATATCATGGGCTTATCTTTTTCTAAGTAGTTTGTTGTTGTCACACTTGTTCCTTCTACTACATGGTAGTAATATGTAGTTGTTCCAGTGTCTCTTTAACCTCTGCCAACTTCTTCATTATCACTTCCCTTTTCTTCTCAGCATCATCCCAGAACTTTGTTGTGCAATCCTGCACCTTTTCGAAAACTAACTCAGCATCATCATTTGTAGTTGTAAATTCAGGGATGCCCTTATGTTCCTTCATCTTCTTTCTATTCCCTCCTATCTACACTATCGTTCTCTTCATGGGCAGTTTTTTTTCCTGCATTGTAGTATTTTATATCTCTATGTCTAGGAGACTTCCTCCTCCTAGTTCCTCCTTCATAGGAACACTTGTAGCATGCATTGTTCCTCCATTTATTACTACTCTGCGGTCCTTATCTTGTGTAGAGGGATTTGGAATAGGTTTCTTTTACCAAGGTTTTCTTACAATCATTCTCCCTCCACTATCCTTGGAACACTATGTATCCTTCCTTGTTGACGCAGCCCTCCTAACCCGTAGGTCAGAAGTCCACGTACATAGGATCGTTCTTCTCCACTGGCCCGAAGAGATCCCAGCAATTGGCTCTTCTATTTCCCTCTCGGGAAAATCTACACCCACAGCAAAACCTCGTGGAATTCCTCCTTCACGTTTCAGGAGATCGAACTTCACGATTTCGCGAATCCTATAATCAAGTGTCTTATCTCTCAGACCCCCGAAAACCGAATTATCGAACTCTGATGTTCAGTCACCAAAAGAAATCAACAGCTGTGATTCCCTGTTTGATCCAACGGTCAGCACAATTTTTGCGTATCGGGAGTTCGAGACTCTCGATACCAAAATCTCTTTTCGACACAAACCTTGAATTCCCAAATCCCAATGTCAATTTCAGTTATTCATCTTTTGTGAGTTTGCGAGTTGCGATGTCATGCAACTCTGCTCCATGAACTCCGAAATCCTGATTCTCTATTTCCTGAAATCCCGAAATGTCAACTCTCGACACGATTCCCAGCGTTGGTCCCACAACTAGACTTTCTGCCTTTTTGGGACTTCGCACTTCGTGACTCTTAATGCAAAGATTTCGGGCCTTCAATCCACGAAACCCCAAAATGGAAATCCTCAGGAAAATCCAACGGCCCCTGTTGGTTTGAATCTATGGATCTGTCTCTCCTGAGCTTAAACCTTTGAAAACACTCTTCGTAATTCCCCTGATTCTCTGTGAGATCTAACGGCTCGCGAGACTTCACAAATTCTCCATGGAGAATTCCGACTGTCCATTCTCCCTTATGAGAGCTTTTGCAAATTTGATAAAATGGTTTGCCACGGAACTTAACCGCCTACAACACAACCTTGTGTGATTTTCTTCGATTACTGTGAAAACCATATCCCTCCTGAGTTTTCTCCAACTCTGAGTCTTAAAGAAGACTCCTTCACGCACTCCTTGCGGAAAATTCCTCAATTACTTCAAAGGATTGAAGTCCTTCGACTCTGCACACTCCCTGCAACAACAGTCTCTCAACAATTTCTCAGGTTTGTAACCTCTGAGACTTTACTCAGCCTACGCACTCCTTGCACAGCTCCTATGCCTAGCTGCACTTGTGAGAAAATGAAAACAATTGTTATCTCTCCTGAGCTTTCAGATATGAACTCTAACTTCTGTCAACGCACTCCTTGTGGACAAACTCCACTGCACTCCTTGCAGGAATTCTTGCTCAGATAGAGAAACAATTGAAACTCATTTCCCTTACCCTCTCTCTGATGCAGGAGCATCGCCAACTCATCAAGCGAGATAGCGCGGAAGCGGAGGACAACTGGACAAGCCAACACAAATTTTGAAATTTCCTTGGAAGTTGTTGCATGATCTTAAATGAGTCATTTAAGATGAAGCGCACTTGTATGATGTAATCGGGACTTTGAGCCTTTAGCTCTCGTCCTTAGTAGGTAGAGGCATTTAAGATAGTTAATGCAGGTAGATAGAAATTTAATTCTATACTAGACTGTTTGAGAGCGCAAGAGGGAAACGGGATATAGACACCCTCATTGTGCATTGTAAAAAAATTCTGAAGAGGAGAAGATCCTGTGAATGGGCGTGCTTGCGGGTGCGGCTGCGTCAGGGGTAAAAAAGGGGGGCATTCTGAGAAGAGTTATGTGGGTGTAGATTTCCCGATAGGGAAATAGAAGGACCGGTTAGTGTTCTTCAGGACGAGGAAGGAGAAGATCATGTGAGAAGGCGTGCCTGTGGGTACGGCTGTGTCAAGGCTCCTCAAGCGAGCCCTGACGCAACCGCACCCATCAAGAGAGCCAACGCGAAAGTGGAGGACAGCTGGACAAGCCAGCACAATTTTTGAAATTGCCTTGGAAGTTGTTGTGCAATCTTAAATGAGTCATTTAAGATGAAGCGCACTTGTATGATGTAATCGGGACATTGAGCCTTTAGCTCTCGTCCTTAGTATGTAGAAGCATTTAAGATAGTTAATGCAGGTAGATAGAAATTTATATTGTTTGAGAGCGCAAGAGGGAAACGGGATATAGACACCCTCATTGTGCATTGTAAAAAAATTCTGAAGAGGAGAAGATCCTATGAGTGGGCGTGCCTATGGGTGCGGTTGTGTCAGGGGTAAAAAAGGGGGGGATCGCACGAAGAGTTCTGTGGGTGTAGATTTCCCGATAGGGAAATAGAAGGACCGGTTAGTGTTCTTCAGGCCGAGGAAGGAGAAGATCCTATGAGCGGGCATGCCTGCAAGTGTGGCTGCATCACTCTCTCTCTTAGATTTCATACATTTAACAAGAAATCATTCATACATAGCATAAAATAAATTGCATGACAGAAAGATTAAATCATTCATGACCATAACATTCAATAATGCATACACAGAGAATATTTGAACACCATGAGTCTGAATCAAAGCCTTTTTGTATTAATCCAGAACTTCTATACGTGGAATTCTTCTACATAGCTCTCTGCTTCTTGTCTTCTATGCTATATGCTCTCAATTGACATCATCCTTTCTACAATACACAATGAGGGTGTCTATATCCCGTTTCCCTCTTTCATTCTAAATTGTCTAATCTATGCATGAAATTATATCTACTTGCATTAACTATTATAAATGCCTTCTACCTACTAAGGACAAGAGTGGATCGCTCAAGGTCCATTTATATTATACAAGTGTCCCCTCCATTTAATGATCTTATTTTCATTACATAACATTTTCAAAATTTGCGCTGGGTGCTTTTCCAGCTGTCTTTTATCTTCGCGTTGGCTCGCTTGATATGCTCCTGCATCACTCATATTTTATACCGAATTATTTTTCTTCTTTGATGTGCCAACCTCTTCCTTCCGCTTACCTTTTGATCCCTTCTTGGAAACTACTGGTACTTTCCATTCTTCAAGGTAGTCTTTCATGGCCAATTGTACCTCTTTTTGTGTCACACAATACCTTATCTATAACCCATTCTTCTTAGGATCCCTCTTGGCCTAGATCCACATATTGTGTCTGGAAGCCTTGAAATTTTCTACTCCTTGATGCTCTTCCATAACTTCTGGTGGTATCCTCCAAGTATTGGCTATATTTTCCTTCATATCATCAAAATAAATGGAAAATATGATATAATTTTCCTTCCTTTCTTTTGCAGCTAAAGTGTTCCTTAATTTTGTATACGTTGTTGCGCGACACTTTCTTGGCCTTGGGTAAAAGTCGTTGTATTTGGGTTCTTCCCAACCCACCAAAGTTATGAGTATGATCATCCATGCATAGTGGAACTCTGTTCCAAGATCTTGTGCATCCTTGCATTCATCCAAAAACAAATTCAGTAAGTATGGGATCCAATTGAGTAGAGTCCCCTTCACGCACTATGTGGTCGCTGCTATAACTCTTGCGGGTGCTTCTTCCTTGCAACATTTCCTTAACAACTTGCAAGCCATCAAATTAGTTTCCAATTTCATCCTAGGTTCACTAATTCTATTAATTATAATTCCCAGAGACCCTCTATCAATGCCATATTTCTTCTTCATCTCCTCTACCAGTTCTTTCTCATTATTCTTATCATTCAAGTATTGTATTGGATTTTCTCCATTTGTTGGAAAGCCTATAATTTCTTCACTCACATCTACATCTATTGAGATTGATCTGTCCATCCATAGAATACCCCCATGCACCAATGAAAATAATTATTTGACGCAGTTGTTTACATATTTACCCCACCCAAAATGAGGAATTTCTAACAAGTTCAATATCCCTGTGTTATACAACCCTGTAATCCACTGGTTTGAATCTAATATTGGAACTTCTGATGAACTTGTTCCTTTTCTCTCCATATAAAATTGTGTCCCAAACTCAGGAAACTTGTCTTGTCTATTAAATCATGATCAGAATACTTTAGTTTCTCTACACATCCTAATATATTAGGAAGGATCGTGACTCCTTCGGGTATGTGTGGTAATGTCAGTGTAACTTCTATTTATTTTCACGATGATCTATGTTTGGTTGTTTTACTTTATTATTCTATGTCATTTTCAAGGTTTCTACCTCTTGTTGTGCATCCTCTTCGTCTTTTGCATCAAAATTATGTTGACCTATGACATCCTCCACCTGAACCTCTTCTTTCATCTACTGCACTAGTTTTGCGACAGGTTGTTGCACTGCTTCGACCTGTCCTCTAGGCTCATCTGACTCTATACTCTCATCATCTTCCCCATTCAAATGTTGCAGTGCTCCTAAACCAAGTTGTTGTGTAGGGTTTTGTTCTTCAGCACTCGGATCAACATTCATTTTCTCAGCCATTGGTTCTTGTTCTTCAACGACAATTGGACTAACTGGTTCAACGATGGGTGATGGGATCACATCCACATTGAAAAATATCTATGGATGGATAGGGTTTTCTACTTCAGTGGTTTCTTTATCCTATGGAAAACATGTGGTGCTATGTGTTTTCCTTGCAGTTCTGCTAGAAGCTTCGACCTTTGGTGGTGCCATTCTTCTAAATTATGCAAAATGGCTCTAAATCCTCACTGAATACCTTGAAATATACTAAAAAACACTGGCTCCCACCAATTTGTTTCTCCATAGATCTCATTTTCTCAATGACACAATGAATCTTCCCTTGTAATTTTTATGCTTTTATAGTTCCTGTCATAAATGCTCTTTCATATCCCACTTTTCTGACCATTGTCTTTTCCCTTTTTCGACGTCTTTCTACTACGTTTTTTGTCTAGTCATCTTTCTTTGACGCGTAGTATATTCTTGTTCTGTCACACCACTTACTATTTGTTGCATGTTGCATCATATATCTCTGCATGGAAAACCACTTATCTATCTACTGCATCTTTTTTCTTCTTCTTCTTTTTCCACTTCTTTCTTCCTTTTTTCTTCTTTTACCAATTTTTTTCTTCCTTTTTCTTCTTTTAACTCCTACTATATACATTATGCACAAATATACTTCTCTATGTTGCATCTACTGAGGGTTATGTTGAGTGATCAACACACCCTAAAAGTTCTGCAACTATTTCCTTTTGGGTACCACCTTGTAGTTTACTTTTGACCATTTTCGCCTCGGCTTGAAACCGATCCTTCGCTTCTCTTATATGTTTCACATTTTAATTGATTAAAATTTCACTTGAACATACAACGAGGAATCATATTAACTCTAAAATACTTAACAACTACTCGAGGAATCAACGACCCAACTTTTCTTTTCCGACTCATAGGAGAATTTTGGCATTGGCGGAAGATGATGGCGGTGAAGACCATTTGGAGAATCAAAGTAGTCGAATACCGACCCTCATCGGCATCGGCTAATGAAATGTTTCTTTCCTATGAACAAACCTTGGGAAGGGTTTTTTCCGAAGAACGATTCATTTAGTTTTGGGTAGAAACACATTATAGTAAGTGTCGTGCAAAGGAAAGAGTGTCACCGTCGACCTTTGAACCTCGATATGTGGACATGAGAGAAGTCCCGAGTAAGATGCTTACCTACCATTAGATGTTTATTTTTTATATAATTAATTATTTTTATGGCCCAGGGTTTATAACATCTCGTGAACATCAATTAAAATCGGACATATCACAAGAAGAAACTTATTAACAAAACCTTGGTACAACAATAACGATTGCAATATTTAATAATGTGCACGAACTAATAATTTGTGATAAGGAACATGGATTAACTTCCCATGAGAAAGCTTAATACATTCAAAATACTTCTGATATTTAATATTAAAGGTTACTACCGAGTTCAGATTACATACAACTAAGCCAGGCCACGACCAACTGACCCGATAACCACAAAACCAAGAATACCTTTACAATGAAAGAACAAAAGGGGGATTTGTCCAGAGTGACACCCAAGAGGATGTAAGGCGCAGAATCACCCATCATGTCTTTCTCACATACAAACTTTTCCCCAGGTCATTGCTGGCACCTGGCACTGTGTCCCTCTCTTCCGCTACATGCTACGCCTCGCGTAGTTGCACAATTGTATCCTGGGCTTACCGGAGTTTCCTATGAATCCAAACCGTGCTCCCTGTGTGACCCTGCAACGACATTGTCCCTTGGTATTTTTCCGCCAACTTATGTCATAGATCTCTATTTTCTTGGTAGAGCTTGGTTATCGCAATTTTATCCCGCTCTAACTGTTGAATATAACTCTTGACGCAAGGACCCGATACTCTTCCCCTTCCCTTTCAGCTCCCGTCTCCTCTGTCGATAATCGCAACTAGCTCTGACAAGTGAGGAAGTTCCACAAACTCCTCGACAGCGGGACCTACACTCAACTCAGTTGAAAGGCGGATCTCCTCCCTTCTGGCCGTATCCTTTCTAGGCCTCCCTTTTCTCCATGGTTTTGGCTCTTGAGAACGCGCGTTTACAAGTGTACCTTCCTCAGACACACCCTTTTTAGCTTCAATCTCCGGTGAGGATGCCGACACCATTTCTGAGCCAAAACCTACACCTTCTATTGGGATTTCAAAAATATGAGAAGCTGACCCAAATAAATCCCAAGCATGTTGGGGTTCACACCTAGCACTACGACTACCCCGTGGACCCCATCCCATGTCTAGAGGAGATCCCATTTTGCATTAGTGTAGCATCCCACTCATCCATGGGTTGCGGAGGACGCCCACGCAGAACTTCACCAAGATAAATTTTCCAGACCAGAATTCCAGAGAATATAAGTTCGGCGTAAGCATAGGATTTCCCATAGAACTCCCATAGTTTATAGAAAATATGAAGGAGTGAATCATAACATGTTTGTACTGCACTCACGCGTTGTGACTTGGTTTTTAAGGACTCGACGCACCATATATATTTGACGAATGCAATCTAGAGCATGTAATCATCGTCGATCAAAGTTACAAAGAATGTCTGGTACATTCCTTCTGATCTTTTTCCAGGCCCCCCACTATTTAACGAATGATGTTTTACACACTTGGTAATACAGATTCTGGAGGCATTTAATGACTTTCCTTTTATGGCGTACAACCTTTTGGGTAGTATGCATGCACATGCTCACCTTCGATGTCTCTTTTCAGCACCAAAGGTCAAAAAATCACTATGACGATTTAAGTTGCTCACGAGTCCCGTACTTGATTTTCCACTTCATGACATGCTGACATGATTCATCTTAATCAAAAGGAGTAGCAGCTTCGGCTAGGTCATCACAGGTCATTCCAAGGAGCGATGGAGATCAAGTAAGTATTAAATGACTGAGATTAGTGCGCTACATAGGTACATATTAGTCTTATCATATTTAGTTATGTCTTATTCCAAGTTTATTGGATCATTAAACATTTTTTGTCTTGATTATAGGAAAGAATATTCCCCGATTAGCCGAACGAAGCTTACCTAGTGCCCTCACTGAAAGACTCCAAAGGATCGTCATAGCTGGATCACCGGTGCAATGAAGGATTCTGGTTTCTTCGAGAGCAGTGCTCCCAAAGAGTTTCTCAACTCAAGCGACATGTTCGAGATACAAACCAAACTAAACTTTCTATAGGCCGATGAATGAGAAAAATTGTTGATGCGGTGCCATGACAAGTGTAACAATCCACAAGTCATCTAATCTGAGCTTGAGCCATGCTGTAACTATTGAACTCCAGTTTGGTAAAATATTGGGCACATGCTGTAGACATTAGAGGAGCATATGCTTCCCCTATGGAACAACACAGGTTTCCATGGGCTCAAACCTGTGAAATATTTTTTATCAACTGGTCTGAATATGAAAGAAGCCATCCTTTTCAAGAGGCATCTAAGGTGGACCATTGAAAGAAACTATTGGATGACCACTCTACGTGGCAATTTTTATTTGTCCTACATTGTATTTAGCTATTAATTACAATTGAATTTTAGATTATAAATAGAGACATCGACTGATGAGTAAAGGGGTCGATGGTTGTTGTAAGAACTCCCCTTTTTTTTTGGCTGTTGATAATTATTTTGAAACTGCTGTGAATTGAGAAGTCCTTCTGGGCCAAAGACAAGCTATTTTTATCAGATGTATGTGATTGGAATTGGAGAAGAATTACTTCCTTTCCTATTCCATGAATGATGCAGTAAATGAGTAAGAGCAATTAATTTTGTTGTCAAGTTATCTGGTGCTTTAATAATGTTCTTTGCTTTAATAATGAGAATAAATTGTTGTGTTGTTATGTGATAAATGTTATGGTAGATGAATTATTTTTCTTACCACGATCTTGATTACTTATGTGTTTTCTTCTGTTAAATTAGTTCTTTTTTCTTTCTCAGACAGTAATTGGATGCTCATTTGGTTAATGTATTAGTACTAGGACTTGTGGCATAGAATCACTATCTGCATGTTTGAGCGGTGGGTTATCCCAAAATCGACCTCTTCCCTCTAGTTAAAACCTCTGTATTATTATTTGTCAAGTTGGTTTATACTGGCTTGCCTCTCTCTCGTATCAGCCCCACCCAAGAGAAATACAAAAAAGGAACTGTCCTAACAGAAGGAAGAGCCTTCACCAAAAAACACAAAGCCCATCGATAATTTGGCTAGATTGCAAGATCTAGAGAACCATTCCACTCCAAACATTGTAGAGTCTAATTGGGCCTCGGTGGCGGGTTTGGTTCCTGCTGTTGAATCAGGGGATTTAGGCCCCATCAATAGAACTGGCACTAGAAGGAGGGCCACAATGAATGGTTAGGTATATAAGTTATATGACATTTCAAACAACCTAAAGATTCGTAACAACCCACATGCATGGCTAGTCATCTAACAGACAACCCCCGATTACCGAGTACTCCTGAAGCAAATAACTTAGCAAATTCCAAGGAAAGACCTTTTCATCTTGAAATACCTTATGCCCTCCCTCACAAGGAAGTGAATCAATTCAGAATAATTACCAAAGCCTAAACTCGACAAATCAGCACGTTTCCCTTCACCCCCATCCTTCCATGAAGAAAATAACAAAGAATATTAGTATTCAGCACTCCCGACGAAGTATTCGTACACTCAATCGAAGACTTAATAGATTTCATTATTATCAAAATTCGAGAGCCTCTTTATCTACTACCCGAGATGCCAGTCGGCGACATCTTCGAACATAACGACTCTTCGAAAGAAGAAGAGTTTGACTCTGAATCTGAAGACATGGAAGGGAACAATGGTCATGGGGAAGAAAGAGAAGTTCCACTTCAAGACAACCAACCTTGGTTGTCCGTAGATGCCGTCGTCATCCCGGGACAAGTACATAATATTCCCCGACATCTGGGAAAGCTGTTGCCCAAATATGATCCTGAAACTTCAAGTTTTCCCGAGGATCACATCACGAAATTCATACTCGTGATCAGACTTATGAACGTTCAACATGAAGACATAGTATGCATAATTTTCGCATACACGTTTGAAAATCCAGCTTCCACGTGGTATTTTAATTTTTCGGTAGGATCCATAACCAGTTGGACTAAATTCCAAAAGGATTTTTTAGAAAAAATTGTGGAAGAAACTGTTGTGGGAGCCCTGATGGTTGCATTGTTCACAACCACCATGACCCCAAATGAAAGGGTCAAATATTTCAATCAAATATTCACGACCATCCTAAACAAATTCCAGTCCACAGCAAAACCAACTCAAGAATTACAAATCGAGGTTTATGCCAATGCACTCCCGGCTTCTATTTCCATGTTCATTAAATGAGCCACCAAGCAAACCCTTGTGGAAAATTTTGAAGAATCCAAGACAATAGAATTCCATATGAAAGGATGTAAAGAAGGCCAGGCTTCTCTGGTGAGGAAAGAAAGCCAACCTCCCCCTAGAAGAGAACTCCTTCTGACCAGACTATCAGGGAAGCCGGCTAAACAAACTCCTGACAAAGGTAATCGAGATATAGAATATTTATGGTGCATGGTCAAGAAACTATCGAATGAAATTATAGACATGAAAAGGAGAGCAGGGGAAGGAAACCAAGGCCAAAGACCCTATAATCCATTCTTTAAAAGGAATCAGCCTTTCAAAGCAATTGAACCTCCCCCAACCAACTTAAACATTTACCTAGGGAATGTCGGGTCATATTCTTTCTGTGCTTATCACCAAGAAAACCACTCGGAGAAAGAGTTCCCTCAATGGATCCATGCATGAATGTAATGTCCAATCATTTTCTAGATGAATTTTCCATGACCAAATAGTCAAGTAGTATGACCATGAATAGTGCAGACCAGGAAGAAATTGACCCACCACGAGACACAATCATGCTGATATGGGATCCCGATGTGATCAAGTCTTCATGTGACCTATTTGAGTCCCAAGAACAACCCGCAGAGGTATCGACAGTACAAACACGTAGCAAGGGCCAACCCGGATCGAAAGATGTCAACACCCCCCGAGCCTCACAAAGTAAGTTAACTCTTGACCTCCTGAAGATGCCTTTCGCCCATGGTAAAAGGCGTATAAGAATCCACACCCAAGATTCCCCTAAACTAGAGTATAAGGTAGTCGAAGATTTGAAGAATCTGAAAGATAATATATTAGTTATGGATGTATGTAGAATTCCTCAACAGAAGGACTTCCTATTGCAAGCTCTGATTTTGGTAGGAAACTCGACCAACAAAAATAGTTAGAACATGACTCTCCTCCCAACAGATTTAACAAACAAGCCAACCGTGAACGCCTGTTTAGAAGGTAGGAAAGAAAGGCCTTTTGTGCCGCCCTTCCTTTTGACGTTTGAAGTCTTCAACAAGAATCTTCACAATTGCCTAGTCGATTTGGGGGAGTCCTCTAATGTCATTCCCTTGGACTTATGTAATAAATTAGGTGTTGTTCCTCTCAAAAGTGATAAATATGTCATACAACTAGACAAAACCTAGGTCAAGGTCATGGGAGAGCTCAAAGACATGATGATTAGGATAGCGATGCATCCTAATTTCGTGTAGGTCATTGACATCATTGTGGTGGACATCCCTGAGGCATATGGAATATTGTTGAGCTGAGATTGGTCTAAAAAAGATGAACGAATATTTCACTACCGACTGGGTGCACCTTTGGCTACCACTGAAGGGATACAATAACATGATCATAATCGATAGGGAAAGATATCTGAAACATACAGTCACTAATATGGAAACCCCAAACGAACCAACCTCTACTGAATTCCCCATATTGGGAAACTATTCTTGTGATTCTCACTTCGGAAACTTTTCTCCTCTCCTATCCAATGTTCTTCTTACTCAAAACTTCGAAATGATCTTTCGAGAAGAATCCATGACACTGATAGGAGATACCCTCTTCTGTCAGAGCCCTGCGCTAGGAATTCTGGAGGAAGAGGTCAGAGAACAAAACATGGGAGAGGGGAGAGAAAGGAGTAAACATCGTTCACAAATTTGGGCCCTCTATTTTGATGGATCTAAATAACAAGAAGGTTCAGGAGCCAGGTCCATACTCATAGATCAGAGGGGTAAGCATCATTTCCTTTCATGTAGGCTAGAATTCAAATGTACCAACAATACCGCTGAATAAGAAGCTCTAGTACAAGGGTTAAAGAAAGCCATAGATTTGGGTATCAAGGAATTGAAGGTTTTCGGGGATTCTGAGATCATTGTTAGACAAGTAAGGAATACTATTCATTGTAATTCACCTCATCTTAGGAACTACCAACAAGAGGTGCATAGGCTAATGGAGCGCCTTGACACTTTCAATATCACCGCGATCCCGAGAACAAAAAACATTCTTGATGACTCCTTGGCCACAACTGCTTCCCGCCTATCACCTTTAGAAGATTATGAAGCCTCCCGATTTACTGTGGAGTTTTTCTATAGACCATTGATGCCAAACAATATTTCCAATTGGAAGGTCTTTGAAGGAGATGAGCAAATCATAAACTTCTTGACCAATCAAGACAATTTCAAAGACCTGGCCATAGATGATGAAGCATTCCAAGAGAAGACAACTGAGACCAATCCCCGAACAGGAAAAGATGTTGGAAAATTGAAATCCCACACAATCCCCAAGGGGATATCTAATCTAGAAAGTCTATTCAATCTAAAGAATCATTTTAAAGAACCCAAAAACACGAAGATTGGTAGCTCTTGCCCCCTCCATGAAACTGTGAATCTTGGTTCTCTAGAGAACCCGAAGAATGTAAATCTCGGAAAAACTATATCTAAGGAAGAGAGGAAGACTGCAATGTTCTTTCTATAAATTCAGCATACTAGCACAACCACTTACTATATGGTTGGTGTATGTTGATTGGGTACCCCATTTGGTATATTTTTTTCACCACAAACTTGAAGACCATGCTAACAAATACACCAATTACATTGAGGACACCTTGTAACAATCCCTACCGTGACCTGGAATCCCCATGGTTATTTTCATTGACATCATCAACATCAATCACCTTGTGTCTAAGAATAATATTTTATTAACTTCACCTT